>JASDQU010209499.1:1852-12193 GCA_032191745.1 Picea mariana
TCGAAGAGAAATAAGACTGATTTCCTTAACTGATCCCTAAATATATGGTTCATGCAAGACTGGAATGTAGTGAGTACATTAGTTATCCCAAATGGAATAACTAGGAACTCGAAGTGTCCAAAATGAAATTGAAATGACGTCTTCTCTATGTCCTGCTCTTGGATGTTGATCTAATGATATCCAGAGCATAGATCAATTTTTGATAAGAAAAATTCCCCATGTAGTTCATCCATCAACTCGTCAATGCGTGGGATAGGGTATCGGTTCTTGACAGTTTTCTTGTTCAAGGCTTGGTAATTGATGCACATGCTCATGGTGTCATTCTTCTTCAGAACTAAGACAACTGAAGAAGAAAATGGGTTGTTGCTCGGTCTAATGTGTCCCATCGCCAACAATTCCTTGATTTCCTTCTCTATCGCATCCTTGAACCTCCTAGGATGACGATAGGGGGGGGTCATCATAGGTTTGTTCCCCTCCTCCAACTCAGTGGTGTTCTCAAACCCCCTGTCAGGTGGTCTCCCTGGTGGAATTGCCTCAAAGACCTGTTGATGTCATCCCAATAAATTCTTGATATTTGTATGGTATTGTTTTCGACCTTCTGAATACTTCTGAGTAGTGATCAATCATTCTACGGCATATGCTACCTCCCCATGTCTAAATATCCTCTCCACCCTCTTGGTTGAAATTGTTCTAGGTGATCCTGTCAACATATCTCTTAGAACAACCTTCTTACCATCCTAATATATGAATCCCATTTCCAAGGTTTGGTAGTTGGTAGTGATTTTTCCCAAGTTAATCATCCACTGAACTCATAACACCACATCAGTGTCCGATAGGTCAACCACATAAAATGTGTCTCTCACTGTGTAGTTTCCCAACTTCATCTCTAAGTTTGGAACTCTATCTAGACACTCCATTGTGTGGCCATATGCTACTGCAACATCAAACCCCTCAAACTCCTCTGTCTAAATTGTACTAGTGAAGCGTCGATGAAGTTGTGGGTGGCCCCACCATCTATCAGGGAGATTTCCCATTACCCCTGAATAATTCCTTTGATATGGAGGGTATCATACCTGGGAACACCATAAAGGGTTGCTATGATATCTCCCTTTGCTGGTTTCCTCCTGTTATCCTATTCTGGCAGTTGTTGGACTACTGGAGGATGGGCTCCTGCCGATGTCTGTGATCTACGGGGAGGCTGCTCCTCTACTGGTGCTGACTCCTCCTCTGAACTAGTGGATCCACTATATTGCTCCTCCTCCTCACTGTCCACGATATCTACTGCTACCTCAATATAATGAATCTCTCCCTTGCCCATGCACCTGTGGTCTAGGACCCAAGGATCTCTGCAGTTGAAGAAAATCTTCTTCCTCATAAGTTGTTGCCTAGTCTAATCATCCAACTTATCCTTACTCTTCCATTCTCTCTGGAATGGCTTCTTGTCTTGATCCTGCTGGGGCACAAATGGTTTGGAGAAAGTTTGTCTTTAGCATTGAGTCTACCAAATATTGAGTGCGAAGGATGGCATCCTGCAAAGTGGGAGGCCTGTATGCCTTCACCCATCCTCTCAAAGGATCTATGAGTCCTTACATGAATAACATGATCATCCTGGGCTCTGATATGTCTATCATTGCCATGGATACCCATTGAAACTCTATGATGAATGCCTATGTTGCGCCAATTTGTCTCAATTAGGCTAAATCCCTAAAGTGTATCTTGGGATCCTTCCTATCAAACCTATCCATGAGCCTATATGTAAACCACCTATAGGAGGTGATGTGACTGTGACCCATTGTCGCCATTCCATGATAGCACCACTCATGTGCCTCACCCTCCAAGTGTAAGGTTTCGAAACTGATGGCCTCTGTCTCTGTCATCCGGTTGAGCTTGTAATACATGCCTAGCTTCTGTACCCAAGCTCTGGTAGTGTATTTGGAGGATCCATCGAAATAAGGGATGGTGAGTTTCCCAACTTTTCGAATGAAATCGAGGTTATGCCCTTGTTGCTATTGTGGTCCTCCCCTCTGCGGTCCTCTGGGGTGGTTCCTGAGATTGAGTCCATAGTACTGAACTAAGGTCATGTCCTGATGGAAGTCATGACCCAATGTTGCATACTCCCTCCTATACTCTACAATGTCATCGATATGAGTGGGTGGCCTCTATGCTATCGGTGGCGGTGCTGCTACCAGGTGTGCCCTCTGGAAACTGGGAAACAAGGGTCTGGGAATCCTACTCGCAAAGGTATATGTGTGAGAGGGTGACTGGGGTCTATTTTCTTGTCCCAAGTTCCCCTGTGCTGCATGTGGGACTTCTGTATCTGGGGTGCCCACTCTAGCCAATCTATCAACCACCTATGCCAAGGACTGAGACATGGTCCATTGACTAGCTAACATATTGTTGATAACCTGCATGAAAGCTGCCTCTGGATCTGTGGGGCCATGCCACTTCCCTCTGGTTGCTCATATCTATGTTCTAGAATCCTCTCTACCTCACACTCAACCTCACGCTCTGTCCTTCTCTGTGTTCCTCTTCCTCTTCCTCTGAGCTAGGAGGAAAAGGGGGAAAATCAAGCCTATGCCTTCTTTCCTAATGCCTGTTGTAAGTGACATATTCATCACTTACGTGTTCACGACCCTCTAGGTCTTTTTCTACACAAATTGTCTTTAGTCATAGGCTGGTAGGACTAAAGCTCTGATACCACTGTAATGTTCCTGACTTGGCTAGTCTAGGAAATGCAGCTAATGTGTGTGTAGGATCAAAGGCTTACAACATATAAATGATCATACAAATAATAAACGCGACAAAGGACTGCAAATTTTGTATTATGATATCTCTATGGATTACAAAATGGTCGAATGCAGCTAAATAAATTGACAATACTCGACTAGATCAATAGACAAAGGATCTTAGCCAGAATACAAATAAGCAACTGCAGATGAATAAAATAACAACACTCATCTAGATCAAAAGATAAAAGGATATTAGCTAGAATACAAATAAGCAACTAAAATATAATACCCAGAATATGGGAGCACTGCGGAATCAATGAAGAATGATGGAAGACTTGGATGATCTTCCTGGTGACTAGGGTGTGTCTTTCAACACTAAAATTAGCCAACTAGTGTCTTCCTCCTGGAATACACTGAACTATCTCTCCTAAGATGCACCTCTTCTCCTCAATGACAAGTCATAATCTGCATAATGATGAATTAGGTCGCTAACCCTTCTTTTATAGCTTTCCAAAACCCTAAATCATGCTGAAACCCTAATTCACTGTTGACTTCCAAAACCCTAAATCACAGTTGAAACCCTGATTCACTGTTGACTTCTATTTTTAGCTCATAATGACTTAAAAGTGCTTTTAACCCTTTTTAGCTGAATGTCACTTTCCAAATATAACACTTGTGACTAGAGGGACCTCTAGTAACCCTGTTTACCCCTCTTTGGCCCTGCTATAGTCTAACGGGGCAGTTTAGACCATTAAGCCTCCTCTCTGGAGCTCCTATTTGGAAAGGGACAATACATATGTGCTCGGGTGGTACAACAACTATTTGATAATACTTATTTCAATATGTCAATGACAATGTATGGCTTTGATGTAAGATTTTCACATAGTTTATTTTACAAATACAAAACACAATCCTAAGACGCCAACACAACACTAATGACCTTCACTCAAATAGTTAAATAGTAATTAGGCCTTCCAAGTGCTTCAATGTATGGTGATGCAACCGACCATAGAAAACACATGAAGGCATGAGAGACACTATGATTCCACTATAGGGGAAGATGAAAGGGGACCTATGGGAAAATAAATCCTCTATCTCCAAGGTCATTCTCATAACTCATATTTTTCTACAATGTGCCTTAAATGAAGCCATATACCTTCTTTGACTTATCAACCAATCCTTGAATCTATGTAAGAGGTTGGTGGGGAAAGTATTTTCACATAATAATGGGAGCATGGGTTAAGTAATATATTCATGCCATGGGAAGTGTAAGAGCCCTAGATTCTGCTAGTTATAGGTAATGTCATCCATCATTTCCAACAATGATATCATTGTCATTAACAACATTGTGCGAAGCACTCTAACATTAATTCTCTATATTTTCATGTTTTATTCTCCATTTCCAACCCATACCAATATGGAAATTAACCAAAATCAACATCAAGAAGAGGAAAATTGTAGACCTTGGATGAAATATAGTGGTTGTAGGTGAGCATATAGGATAGGTAAGATAACAATTCACCATTCACTATCCACTATATACTGTTTATATCCTTGAGAGACAAATATAGTTCTTTTAGGAAATTCTTAGAAAGAATACAATACATCAAGATCTTTATATCCACACTAAAGAGAACTAGAGAGAATAATATATCTAAGGGACCATGAAGTACATAAAGTGAATATATTCCTTATGTTGTATGTTGTAGTGGAAGAGAGTTCCTTATATATCGTAGGATGAATCAGATTCTTGTAATGCTTTGTGTTGAGAAGGTTAGGTAAGAATGTGAGTAGAAAGGTTGGGATGAGAAATATAGAATCTTATTGCTTGGTTTTTTCACCATGGTGGCCTCATATCCTAGGTTGGTGGTGGTATCTACACTATATGGTTATGGCTCAATGGAAATTTTCTCTTACATGACCAATCTCTTGGACCATTTTTTGTTAAAAGATAAGTCTCATTTTTTTGTTTATGAATATGAAAAATTACTATTACTCCCAGTACTGTAATTGGATAAAATTAATGGCATTATGCACTAAATGAAGATTCTAGGGCTTGTGGGCGATGAACATGAAGGCTTCAAATAACCACAAATACCACCTAAAGGGGATATATATCATCCAAGTGGAGCATGGTTTCTCCTATAATTCCTTGGATAATGGGGATAGGTCTCAATGCCTTGATAATGTGCATGAGAGGACAATAAATCCATTAGGCTCTAAATGAATCTTTCAGGGACCTACAGGGGCCATGGACAAGGCAACAAACCACAAAACATGCCCTATATAAGATATTATTATCATTAGAGTGGTATATGGATGCCATTAGAATGTTTTATGCATTAGGGATGGGTACTAGAGCCTTGACCATGGCTAGGTCAGAAGTCGAGGGAATTAGGAACTAAGTTAATATTCTTTATCTAATAGGCCATGATCAAGGCCTCAAACTACAACATATATCCTTTAAAGTGAATCTTTGTCATATAAGTAGGATATGGGTATAATAATGAGTTTTTTCATAGTAGGAATGGGTCTCAAGGACTTTACCATAAAAAAGGGAGGACAATAAGGGCCTTATTCCATAAATGGATTTGTAAGGCTCAATATCCATTAACATCACCTTCGACATAATCCCTTTAGAGGAAATATTTGGCCTCCAAGTTTAATATGTGTACCATTATGAAATAGTTTTCACTGGGGACATGTGCATTAAGCAATTATCCATGGTCAAGTGAGGAAAATAAGGCCCTTGGTTCATTTATGAATCCTTTAGGAATTAAGGGACATAATCAATGCCCTAAACCACATAACATGTTGTCTATTGGGAATCATGAACCTTTAAGTGAGATATGGGTATTGTTATAATATTTTGTGTATAAAATATGGCTATGAAGGATTTAACCATGGTTGGGGAATAAATCCAAGGAATTAGGCCTTGAAAAAATATTATTGGGTTAATAGGCCATTATTAAAGCCATGAACTACAACACGAGACATTTAAAGGGGATTTTTTTCATACGGGTTGGATGAAGTTTCCATTAGGATTTTTTGTGTAGTAGGGATTTATGTTGGGGCCTTAACCTTGATTAGGTGATGAAAATAGGGTCCTTAATCCATAAAGTATGATCAAGGCCTTTAACTACAACAACATCCCTTTAAAGGGGATATTTTTCATATGAATGAGAAAGGGTTCCCATTAGGATTTTTTTTGTAGCCGAGATGGATCTTCGAGCCCTATCCATGATTAGGGGATGAAAATAAGGTCCTTAATACATAAATGAGTGTAACTATTCTTATGGGACATGACATATTCTTCAAACAACTAAAAAAAACCTTTTATAAATTAACTTTGTCCTTGAGCGCGATATTGGTACTTTTAGGAGGCTTTACATAAAAGATATGGATCTCATAGATTTAGATGTAAATGAAGCTTCTAGGGCCCTAGTCCATAAAAAAGGACTCAAACCACCATACAAACTCAAATCATTGGCCTCTTGGTGGGATATATGCATCATTAAGAGAATTTGCATACCAGGGATGGGTCTCAAGGCTTTGACCATGGTCAATGAAGAAAAACAAGGGTTGTATAATATAAATTAGTATTTTAGGGATTATAATATTTAACATATGAATGAGATTTGGGAAATATTAGAAAACTTTAGATGCATTGGATGGATTTGGAGATTATGACCATGGTCATGCGAGAAAATAAAGGGTCTTAAGATCTAAATGAAACTTTTAATGCTCATGAACCATGCACTTGTCCTTGAACCACTACAAAGTTTCTTTCAAGGGGATATTTGGCCTCCAATTGGGATATGTATGATGTTAGGTGGTTTCATGCACCAAGAATAGGTCTAGGGGTATTAACCATGACAAGGAGAGAAAATAAAGGGACTCGCGTCATATATAAATATTTTAAGGATATTTTCCATGAACATGGACTCAAATCACCACATAGGATCTCTAAAAGGGATCTTTGATCTCAAAATTGGATATGGGTGCTTATAGTAATTTTTTCATACCAATGATGGATCTTGGTGTCTTGACCATGGTAAAGTAGTGAAAATAAGAGACATGTCAACTAAATGAATATTTGAGGGCTCATGGGATAAAATGGGGTCTTAAACCATTACATGCATCCTTCAAAGGGGATATTTAGCCACCAACTGGGATACATATGAAATTAGGATAATTTTTTTACCAAGGATGGGATTCAAGGCCTTATCCATGTTAGGATAAAGACACATTAGATCAATTTTATATTATATAACTCCTAAGTGTCAAAATATCCTAACATCCCCCCTTAAGAACAACGAAGGATATGTTTGAAGTATTTACAAAGGTGACACAATAGGAGAAAKAAGGAGGCATTAGAGMATATCCCCCCTTAATGACAACTTATTAAACTCCTAACATAGATCAAAGTTTGGAAAACTTCACTTCTGTARGAGACTTTGTGAAAATGTCTGCAACTTGATCTTTTATAGGGAAAAAGATCACTTGGGAACCATTATGATATTTTCCAYTCTAGATGGTTATTAAGATATTTCCCATGGTCCAAGGATAAAATCCAATGTATTGTGGGTGTTAAAATATTATTTATCRTTCATGGACCATGCATAGGGTTTGAAACCACCAAACAAGCTTTATAAATGGAATCTTTAGCCCAAAARCATAATAGTGAATCTACTRTGAGGTTTGGCATGATAGGGATTGGTATTTGGGCCCTAACCATGGTAYAAGGACAATAGTTAGCATCTTAGGGACAACCGTGTAAAATTTTCTTAATATATGAATATAATATAATGATTAAAGGATTAAAATATGCTAAGATAGGAGGTTTTACAATAAGAAATTRAAGTCTTAATCTATTATTCTATTTATTTAMTGTGCAAGGAGAAGGTAAATATTATTATAAATAGGCCATTCATAATTTTGATTGGTTTGAACACTGACAACATTGTCATCACTCATAATGATAGTACAAAATCCATAGGTGGGACATACAACCATGAACCCTATAAATATTCTTTAAGCACTAGTGATTGTCCTTGGATCATGGTAAAGTCCTTGATACCCATACCTAGTGTGCCAAACCTCTTAATAACATCCATATTATATTTTTGTGTAAATATTCCATTTATAGGGCTTGGTGTAAATTTTCCATTTATGCAAAATTACTATTACTCCCAGTACTGGAAGAGAGTACCTTATCTATCGCAAGATGAATCAGATTCTTGTAATGCTTTGTGTTGAGAAGGTTAGGTAAGAATGTGAGTAGAAAGGTTGGGATGAGAAATATAGAATCTTATTGCTTGTTTTTTTCACCATGGTGGCCTCATAGCCTAGGTTGGTGGTGG
Organism: Picea mariana; assembly: GCA_032191745.1. Taxonomy (NCBI): domain Eukaryota; kingdom Viridiplantae; phylum Streptophyta; class Pinopsida; order Pinales; family Pinaceae; genus Picea; species Picea mariana. The sequence goes on from JASDQU010209499.1 coordinate 9,945, forward strand.
TATCTACACTAGATGGTTGTGGTTCAATGGAAATTTTCTCTTACATGAACAATCTCTTGGACCAATTTATGTTAAAAGATAAGTCCCATTTTTTTGTTTATGAATATGAAAAATTACTATTACTCCCAGTCATAAACAAATTATGTGTTATGCATGCTATGTGTCATTTATTTTTCCGGTTTTGAATTTAAGTATACAAGGAAATGAAAGAAAATTTCATGACGCAAGAGAAGAAAATAATTTATACCTTTTCGGAAATGTGTTTTGGATCGTGGAGGTGACCACCCTTCAAACTTGCATTTTTCAAAGACATTAAAAGGTTAAATGATTGAATAATAGATAAACATCTATGAGGAAATAACCATGTACAAGGGGAAAGAAAGGCTACTAGGTGGGCTTGAAACAAGAGAACTCTTAGCTCACACATACACAATACATAAGATAAGATGCCATGTAAAACTCAAGTGCACCACTATCTAAGGGAGTTTTAGCCTTTAGAATACAATGTGAAACAAGATTAGATATGAAGTCTACCTAATAAAATATCATCCCATGCTTGAGCACCCCATGCATAATCAAAATACATCTTAACCATATGTATCTAGTGCATTGTCTTCCATACAAGAAGTTCAAGAGAATTGCTAAGGCTTGAAGTTCTCATAAGAATCGAGGGAGGCCATGAAGCCTAAGGAAATGGCTGGATGATATGGAGTTCACTATAGTTTAAAATTGCTTAAATATTTCTAAACTACAAGGTTACATATAAAATAAATAAAGAAATATAGAAGATGAAATACTCAAAGAAAATGTGTCTAAACTGAAATATGTGCTCGGGTGGTACAACAACTATTTGATAATACTTATTTCAATAGGTCAATGAAAATCTATGGATTTGATGTAAGAGTTTCACATGGTGAATTTTACAAATACAAAGCATAATCCTAAGACTCTACCACAACTCAATTGACCTTCACTCAAATAGTTAAATAGTAATTAGTCCTTCCAAGTGCTTCAATGTATGGTGAGGCAACCCACTATAGAAAAAACATGAAGGCATGAGAGGCACTATGATTCCACTATAGGGGAAGATGAAAGGGGACCTATGGGAAAATAAATCCTCTATCTCCAAGGTCATTCTCAGAACTCATATTCTTCTACAATGTGCCTTAAATGAAGCCATATACCTTCTTTTTCTTATCAACCAATCCTTGAATCTATGTAAGAGGTTGGTGGAGAAAGTATTTTCACATAATAATGGGAGCATGGGTTGAGTACAATCTTCATTCCATGGGAAGTGTAAGAGTCCTACATTCCACTAGTTATAGGTAATGTCATCCATCATTTCCACTAATGATATCATTTCGATTGACTCTAACATTGTGGGAAGCACTCTAACATTAATTCTCTACGTATTTCAATTTTTATTCTCCATTTCCAACCTGTTGGCCCTTGGGTATGGAAGAATGTAAATATCAAGGAAGAAAAGGGAGAATGTGAACTTCACAGAATACACAATGATTGTTATTGGGTAGAAGTGAACAAAAGAGAAGAAAAGATGGAGCGAAGCCTGAGAAAGAAAGCAGTTGGAAGAGGAGATCAGGGATGATAGATAAGCAACGAAGAAGGATCATGGACAACTCAAAAAGAAARAAAATCCACCATTGGATTCTTTGGAGCATCGCACAAGAAGAAAGGAAAGAYAGGTTCGCGAAGCCYTGAAAATATGGGTCAAGTTGACCTAGGGTTTTAGACACCTARGGTTTTGGTATCTAGTGTTTTGKACACCTAGGTTTCAGCCTAAGGTTGTCAGTGAGCTATTGTAATGTATAAATAAAKGTCTAAAGGACCTGGTTTGGATCGGTACTTTTGAGTTGGTATGATATTGTTGTTGATATAGTTGTATTGTTGATGTGAGTAGTTATTGTATCGAGAGAGAGAGAAGTGCTAAGAGTGAGAGCCTTCTGGTATTGTAAGACCTTCATCTAGGTACGAAGATCAACCCTACATCTGGGTGCATAGGGAAGGGAGAGAAAGAGAGGAGAAGAAATAAGATCTTCTAGCTAAGAGCCCAGACATGAACTGTATGCTTTACCTTAATATATTATAGTACAGTTCTGTGGACGTAGCCCTAGGGAGAGGGTGAACCATGTATATTTTGTGTTGTGTGTGATTAATCTTCTGTCTCTATTATTGATATACTTTGATTGCATTATTGTTTTAGATCTGATAAGTAGATGTGAAAAATAGAT
>JASDQU010209500.1:6734-21883 GCA_032191745.1 Picea mariana
GAAAAATGATCCTTCGGAATAGAAAGGGTCCATTACCAGGGCTACAACGTTGATCAACATGGAGTACATGTGGATCCATCCAAGATCCAATTCATCTGTGACTGGCCAGCCCCAACCACACTCACTAAGCTTCGGAGCTTCTTAGTCCTTGCCAATTTCTACTGCAGGTTCGTGTTGGCATTCTCCCATATTGCATGGGCCCTCAGCCAAATAACTAGAGGTGGTGGTAAGGAAAAATTTGTGTGGGGTCGGTCCCAACAACAAGCATTCAATGATTTGAAGAAACACTTGTGCTCAGCCCCAGTAATTTCACTACCAGACCTGCAACAACCCTTTGAGATCGAGACAAATGCTTCAGACTATGTTGTGGGTGTTGTTCTCACTCAGCATGGCCACCCCATGGCCTATCATAGTGAGACACTATCAAATGATGTCTGTAAGCACCCTACTTACGACAAAGAAATGTACTTCATTGTGCAATCCTGTTGTTAGTGGAGAAATTATATTCTTGGGAAGGAGACAGTCATCCACACTGATCATAAGCCACTGAAGTTCATGCAGACACAATGAAAATTGCAGAATGACCACCATCAAAAGTGGTCCACATACTTGCAGCAATTCCACCTCAACATCAAGTATAAAACAGAAAGGACCAACTGCATCGTTGATTTCCTCACCAGAACGCCAGTCACGAAACTCAACACGGTGTAAGACTCTTGCATCCATGAGACATCTGGATGGCCCCAACTCTATGAGACAGACCCAGACTTCACCACAACCTACCAAATGTTGGGTGCAAACACAGTTGTCGATAATTTCCATCTTTAGGATGGGTTGTTGTGTCATCTGGGCCATATATGTCTTCCATCAAGAAAGTGAGCAAAGTTGATTTGGGAAGCCCACTACAATCGGGTGGCAGGACACTTCGGCATCAAAAAGATAGTGGTGATGCTACAGAAAAATTTCTATTGGCCGAAACTTTGACAGGAGGTCAGCAAGTATATCAAGTCTTGCACTGCCTGCGTTATTGCCAAACCGACCACTAAGAAACAAGGCATGTACACCCCTGTTTCTACTCCTGACAGGCTATGAGAATCCATCTCAATGGAATACATGTCAGGCCTCCCATCCACCAAGCAGGGAAATGACTTTGTTTTTGTGGTTGTTGATCGCTTCTCTAAGATGGTGATTCTAGTTGCCTATAAGAAGAGCATCACAACAGAGGCCATTGCCAAGCTCTTCTTTGAACGAGTCTGGGTACATTTTGGAATCCCACAAACCATTGTCTCAGATCGATACATTCTATTCCTCAACACATTCTGGTTGAGCCTCTAGTCACTGTTGGATAGCAAGCTCACCAAATCCATGGCCTTCCAGCCCCAGATAGATGGCTAAACCGAGGTCATAAATAGAATGATTGTGCATATCCTTCGCATGTATAATTCCAATCACCCTCACACATGGAATGAGAGCCTTCCCTCTGTCTGACATAGCTACAATTGATCCCTGCAAGCTCAACTGACCACATCCCCTTTCAGGTGGGGTCAGGATTCCAACCATTGGGTCCCATAGATGTTGCACTTCCCCTTGCGGTCACCTCGACCGACTCATCTCTTGCTCCAAATGAAGCTGGCAAAGCTACCCAGTTCATTGAGCGGATCCAAAACATACGCCAATAGGTTCAAGATATCCTACAGATGTCCAATGACAAGTACAAGAAATTCCATGATCAACATCGGGTGCCACATTAGTTTCAAGTGGGAGAAAAAGTTTGGTTGCACTTGTAGAAAGAACGCCTTACAAGACCCCAGTAGAAGCTTTGCCCACTCTGCTATGGGTCCTACACCATCACCAAGGCCATGGGGGGTAATTCTTTTGATCTCAACATTCCTCATTTCCTTGGCCTGCACCTAATGTTCAACGTGGATCTCCTTCACCCTTATTTCCCACCATTATTGGACACCTTAGAAGTAGAAGAACAACTGACACCAACATATCTCAACCCCGACTACATACAACATGCATCCAATGATCATATTGTGGACACACAGGATCAAGGTCACTTGACATCAAATGATCCAACTTTATCAAATGGTCAAAGTAGGCCAGCTCCTGCACCAAGGTAAGTAGCTCACCTGGGGCCAAATTCAGCATAAATTTCCAAAGCTAATGGGGAAACTCAACGCAATGGAGACCATTGCTTCCTAATAAGGGAGGATTGATCCAGGTGGATATTGGTGGCCACCCACCTTTTTCAACTGGCTCAAAACAATTTTCTGGCAATTTTGGTAATTTACTATTTTTAGTAGTTTTTTGGGTCCTAAAACTTCCAGAGTCATTTTGAGGCCCTAAAGATGTTTTTTGAGAAAAAGGGAAGCAACATGGAAGTTCCTTCAATTTTTCTCACACAAAAGTTGTAGTGCTCGGATATATCTTTCTAAGGAGGTATTGAGCACATCAAACAGAGATCATATGCAAAAGTTACGACCCTGGGAAGTTGATGTACTGACTTACCCAAACGGGGCCCACATGACTTTTGGCGCTTCATCTCCTAGGGTTAGGTTTTTGAATGTCTAGGGTTTTGGGCATTCTTGTTTATTGTAAAAAGGCCTTCAAAGCCTCATTGTAACCATGTTCTTGTGAATGAGCACATCCATCACATCTCTTTTCAGAGATAAGCTGCCACCATTCCAACAAGCTTGTTTTCCGCTGCATTTTACAGTTTCATCTTATTTTCTTATTGAATAAAAAATTTGTTTTATTGTATCTCTGTTATTTTTTGTTAAGCACCTATTAATAATCTGTAGTCATTTTGTTCTGCTCATAAAATCCAAATCAAACTAGCAAGAATGCACACAGAAATACATCTAAGAGATAAATATACATAACAGACTATAAGTTATGCAAAAAACACAAAGACCATTTATCTTTAATTAAACCACCACCAACTGATTTTACACCAAGGATGTTCCTCCCAGACATAGAAATTGTTTTTCCAATTCTCAATAACAGGTCACCCCCGAGCCATCTCTATGAATCCACAAGGAGGGGTCCTAGTCCAACTCTAAAGCATACAATAGCTGGATAATTATCTCTCAGGTTTTCCCAACCACACAAAAATCCTAATTTCCATCTTTCTTTCCCCTTCATCCTACACAACCCAAATAAACAAACTTGTTTATTTTCCATACAGCCCCTGTAGTGTCCCCAAGGTCGAACCCCATTGTAAACCATGTTTTGAAAGGAATTGTAATTATGTTTTATAGGTTGGTGAGCCAAGTTTTTATAAGCTGGAGGCTTATGTGTTGTCAGGCCAGGGAGCCTGAGTGTTGAAGGCCAGGAGCCTGCTGTTGTATATGTAATCACGCAGAACAATTAATAAAACATAAACACTCCCATGTGCAGATCGACCATGATGAATGAGTGAAAGGGGACTAAGCATCCATAAGGTGGGCAAGGAATTAGGGGCTGGAAGGTGGAAAAAGGGGCTAAGTGTTGATCCTAGGGGGCTTAAGCCTGGGAATAATATTTTAATATTATCCCAAAAGACATGTGCATTTTATGTTTTATCCTAAGTTTTTGGCAAGGGGAGAACATGCAAGGGAGATGCATCCTGGTGGAACACATGCAGTTTCATGGGTGACAAGTGTCAACCCCGATGCATGCGAATAAAATGGCCAGGGTGAGCCGTGAGAAGGGTTCCTCCCCCATTCTATCCGATTGTCTGAATGCGTATGCAGCTCTGGATAGTACTACCAACCTGACTCCTGCAGAGAACCTTCGTGCGTCCCTGTGATTCGAAAGGTCTGTGTCTGGCTCTGAGAAAACCTGTGTGTGCATTCCCGGAACGAGAAGCCTGTGTTGTTTTTGAAGAGTCGGTCTCACCCTCCGTTCTGAGTCGTGGAGATTTTGTCGACCCCTGCGGGAATTACTCGTCAGGAATTCCTGTGAACCATCACTAAGAGGCTTCGAGCCATTGTTGAGCCTGTTGAGAGGCTGTGTTTATATTTTCAGTTGGCTATGGTGACCATGCAGAACTGGACTGTGCATGGCTTGATGGTCAGCGCGAGTTGTGATTGAGCCTGTGTGTGATCTCTCTCTAAGTGAGAGAGGTGGATGTTGTTGGAAGAGGTTTTCTTCCAGAGAGTGTCCAACACCAGCTTCAGACTCTGAGACTTCCTGATCCGGCCTGTTGCCAAGACCCAGAGAGGGAGATTACCACCGATGGACTGTGCTTGTGAAGGTGTATACTCCCGGGTGGAACAGGCATGTGGGGAATGAGAGTCTGGTAGTAGTGGGCGTAAGATGGAATCCTGGAAAGAATCCTTCCATATTTTATGTGTTGTTTTCCCTGATAAGCCTGGTTATGCTGTGGCACCTGTTGTTGTTGCCCTGGGGTGTTCGTGTCTAGATTCCTATTGATTGTGGTAGACATGTAGTGTTTGACCCTATGTGTTGATTCTGGAAATCTAAAACATCCTCTGTCTGAGCGTCGAGCCTATGCATGGAGCCTTGTCCGTAGCCATATCCGTGAGACCATCCACCATTGTTGAACCGATGGGAAAGCCGTGTCCATTTTTCTTCGTTGGTTGTGTGGCCATGCAGTGCTATACTGCATGGGGGCTTGTTGGCCAATTGTACAACACTCTCTCCAGGTGAGAGAGGTGATTNGGAGGTTAACAGTCGAAGGACTGTCCAGGTGACAGAGAAGGTGTATACTCCTGGGGTGGAACAGGCCTGTGGGGAATGAGGGTCTGTGGGCAGTGAGCATGAGAGGTTCCTGAGAGAGAATTCCATCCTTATGGCTGTGTGATGTTTCCCTGTAACCTCAGCCTAGCCTAGGATTCCTTGCCTACGGGTGGAGCTTAGTCCTAGCTCGGGGGTGATCCACTGCTGAGCTAATGAGCAGTGTGGTCTAAGGCTGGGAGGTTCGTGGAAGACCTGCACTTGGTTGGTGGATTCTACCACTATTAAAAACATAAGTATCTATTTATGTTTTAATCATGTTTTTGCATGACTCTACTGCTTATGTTATCATGATTTCCGATGTGTATATGAATTAGTATGAAATGCTATTGATTGTTAATTATGGCAGTAACTCATATGAATAATTTGTGTAGAAGGTGTTTATTTGTTTAAATGAATGGTATTATAATACCTATATGAGTTATGTATAGAGTGGTGTTAAATTTTCCTTTTACGAGTGATAAAGTGGTTAGTAGCATAAAAGGTGTGCTACAATCCCTTAGATTGTTCCATTTCTCTCTAGGGCTTCACTGTTACCGGTCAGGATATCTCCATGCTAGAAACTCAAAGGATTCTCATTTGTGACAATTTCTTGAGAACTACCATCAATATCATGCACACAAGAATCCACTCCCACCTAAAATGATTAGTAATTACTCACAACCATCTCACAATGGCTCTCCTCCTCCAACCATTCATTTCCATGCTCCAAACCAGAGCACACAAATGAGAAAGAGTGAAATGGGGAATTCTCAAAATGAAATGATTAACTAAGAACAACCCCAAAATATCTCACTAGCATAGTTTATATAATTACAATAACCAAGAACCACATGACCTCTCCAAGAAGCTCATGTAACCAATTTTCTCAATTAAAACCAAAATGAGTAAATAAAATATAAAAAAATGACTTGGCCCCTTAAGCCCCCTCTCTCATGGAATCATGGCTCCCTATCTCTTGTCCTTGTTCATATTACAACCAACGATGTATTTTATTAATATATATAGAAGTATTACATTTCCTAGGCACTCCGACCCATTTTCAACTTTACCTTTTCACCAACCTAAGCTACAATTACATAATACATTCTAGTTCATAGGGATCAAACTTGGGGTGTTACATCCCCCTCCCATTATTTTGGCACTGTCCTTAGTGCACAACACCATACCGATGTTCTTACAATTCTAGGAACTCTGGCCTTTAATCTACATAGGCAATCCAACCAATTTATTATATACATAGGTACTATGGCCTAAAACAAAACATGCATACATAGTAAATATGGCCCAAAACATGCATAATCATCTTCAAAATTTATATTTCTAAGAGAAATTCCAACCAACAAGCTCTCCTTCCCTGTCAGCTTACACAACCCAAAGAAATGAACCCCTTTCTTTGCCATGCAATCCCTCTGTTTTTTCCACTTTTCTTTAGGGCTCGAGTTCACTCGAACAAGAAGTTTCATAGTTGCGGCTCCAAGAAATCCATTTGCAACAAGTCCATTGGACTTTCTTCATTCAATGCCTTCATCATTGAGCTCAATTTTCTTCTAGTGATCTTTTTCCCGAGCTTCGATCTTCCATAGCCAACATCTCATCTGTATTAAAATTGTAGCATACCCATCCTTAAACCTATTGGGCTATGCCACTTAAAAAATTACAATAATTTCATCTGGATATAATATAAAATTCAAGAAGACAAACATATTTTGCAAATAAACAGATTCATGCGGAAATAACAATAACAATATACATGCAACATACACAGGAAAAACCCATAAATATAAACACAAGTATAAATATACAACATGTAAACTCATGTAAATTAATACACAATTGATACTTATCTTTTGTAAAAGACCACCAACTTCATGCGTACCTTCCATGATCCTCCCAACCTTATACCATACTAATCATAACTCTCACGAGTGGGTCACCCTCGAGATGGGACTAAACTCCACCCGGGTAAATGGATTCCTAGGCTAGGCTGAGACCATACAGACAACAAGAATAATTTTTTTCCAGGAGCCAACTCAAAATACCATCCTTCAGTATCTCATTCCCCACATGCTTGTCCCACCCTAGGAAGTGTGACCCTTCTCTTCTCAACAGTCCTTCAGCTACCCCACTTCCCTTCCAGGGCTACAACAATAGGCTGAACAAGAATTCTTAGAGCATTGTAGTTGTAGTTGGGCTCCCTCAGGAAATCACTTTCCCAACAATTCTCTCACCTGGAGAAAGTTTATCACGGGCCTGAAAACCCACCACTTCAATCCATGGGACTCATAATCCATCTCTTCAAAGCCACGGGCTTGGAAACCCATTTCTTTAGTTCCCTGCTTAAGTCAACCAGTTACAGGGAATGGTGAAGACATCAACAACATTCAGATAATTCATAGGTGATAGAAAGAACAACATTTATGGCATGGAACATATGTTGCTCATAAGAGAAAGGTACAACATTGGCTTAGGTAGGTACAGGTGTGTTGTGCATCCCAAGAGAGATACAGTTTACTGCAGATAACAAGAAATTTTTGGGGTAGGTCAAGAGTGTGTGTAGGTTCCATAGGTGCATGAATGATGGAGAGGTTGACTCATGGAGAAAATGACTAGATGCATGACTGGTTGAGCGAGTGAATGGCTCTGTGAGTGGAAAACAAACTAATTTTCCCTACACTTATTTGCATGTATCCTTGATGACACATGGCTCTCAAGGGGGCCATTCCTCTCCACTTGGGATTCATTCTCTTTCCCATGAGACTTAGGATAACATAATTATCCTCACCATAATATTTAGGAATAATATTATAATATTCCTTTGGAAATAAACCTTCTAACTTAGCCCCTTTCCTAAAATCTTAGCCAGTCCCTTCCTATTGGAGTTTAGTCCCCCATACTCTTTTATCATGGTGGGTCTACATGCATTGATGTATTATATTAATGATATGAGTGTTTACATATACAAAAATAGGCTCACTATCCTTTAACATCTAAGCTCTCTGGTTTAATCATCACATAAGCCTCTTAGCTTATAATCACCTGGCTCACCAGTTTATAAAACATATTTACAATTTCAACTGGGAGCTCGGTCTAGGGGTATTACATTCCCCTCCCCTTATTTATGCACTGTCCTTCATGCACTATATATATATATATATATATATATATATTTCACCAAAATTTTCAAAAATCTTAAAAAATATGTGGGTATTCTTCCCGCATAACATCCTCGTGCTCCCAAGTTGCAACCTCAAGACCATACCAGGTACATTGCACCTTTACTATCTCTATGAATTGATTCTGGAGCTACTTGATGCACTTGAAAAGCGTCTTCTTTCTCCATGTGGATCACATTCCAATCAATGACATGATTAACATTAGCTATATACTTTTTTAGCAACGACACATGGAATGCATTATGAATAGACATTGGTGTAGGTAATGAAAGAATATAAGCTACAGTCCCAATCCTCTATAATATTTCAAATGCCCACAATAACAAGCTTCCAAATTTGAATCATTTCCCAACTCCAAGGAACCTTTTTTGGAATTCACTTTTAAGAATACATGGTCACTCACTTTAAATTCTCTGTGAATTTTTCCCTTATTAGCATAGCTTTTATTTCTACCTTGAGAAGCCTTTGTTTTCTTCTTTATTTTTGGCATCTTCTCTTCCATTTCTCTAAGTAAATCGGGCCTAACCACTTCTCTATCTATTGGGTTGTCCCAACTTACAAGTGTGTTGCACCTTCTTCCATAAAGTGCCTCAAATGGGCTCATCTTCAGAGATGCTTAGTACTCATTGTTATAAGAAAAATCTACCAAATGTAGGTAGTCTTCCCATTTTGATAGTTTATCCATCACATACATCATCAACATATCCTCAATCACTTGATTCACCCTCTCTGTTTTCCCATTAGATTCTAGATGATAAGTTGTTCTAAAATTCAATTTTGTTCCAAAACTTTTAAATAATCCTTTCCATAAATTTGATGTCAATTTTAGATCTCTGTCAATCACAACTGTCTTGGGTATACTGTGCAATCGAAAAATTTCCTTCATATAAATATTAGCAATGTTAGTTTCCTTGTGAGTGAGCTTCACTAGAATGAAATGGGTAGCTTTGGTAAGTTTGTCCACCACTACTATGATAGAATCATGTTGCTTTCTTGTTCTTGGCAATTTGTTGATGAGTCCATTGTTATCATTTCCCATTTCCACTAAGGGATAGGTAATGGTTGCAACAACCCAGTTGGGTGTCTATGCTCAGCCTTCACCTTTTGACACTCCAAACATTTGACAATTTACTCAACAACTTCTTTGCTCATGCCTGGCCAATAATATTGGCTCTTGACAATTGCAATAGTTTTATGATGCCCTAGGTGTCCAGCATAAGGTACATTATGCATTTCTCTCAATATCATATTTTTCAATTCTTGGGAATTTTGTATATAAATTCTTCTTTTGTACCTGAGAATTTCATCATTACCCATCTTGTAGTCTTCAATTTTATGCTACAAAATACCTTACTGTAATTTTTCCACTAATTCCTTGTATTGTAAATCTGACTTTCCAGCCTCTAAGATTTTGTCTTTCAAATCAGATTGGTACGTGCTAATGGATATAGCATACAACTCATGCACTCTCCTTCTGAGTGAATCAACCACCTTGTTATCCTTCCCTTTGATATGTTTTATATCAAAGTCATATCATTAAGAAACTCTAATCACTTGCTTTGCCTGACATTTAAAGTTGGTTGTCCAAATAAATATTTCAAACCATGATGGTCTGTCCTCAACTTGAACCTTTTCTCCATGAGGTAGTGCCTCCACTTATTCAAGGCATGCACTATGGTTGCCAACTCCAAATCGCGAGTGGCATAATACCTTTCATGCTCCTTCAACTTACTTGATTCATAACATACATCATACCCTTTTTTACTGAGGACTCCACCAAGTCCTTCTTTACATGCATATGTGCATATAATGAAGTCTTCACTTGGATCAACAATCCTTAGTATTGGAGCATTGATTAATAATTGCTTCAAGTGTTGGAAACTCTTTTCACACTCTAATGACCACTGAAAATTCACTCCCTTCTTTTGTAAGGAAGTGATCGGGTGTGAAATATTTGAGAATCCTACAATAAATCTTTTGTAGTAGTCGGAAAGGCCCATGAAGGATCTAACTTCTGTCACATTCTTAGATTATGACCATCCTCTAATGGCCTCAATCTTTTTAGGATCCATTTCTATCCATTCCTCAGTTATGATATGACCCAAATAATGAATTTGGTTCTGATAAAATGAGCACCTTCTCAATTTAGCATATAACTTATGCTCCCTCAATACTCGTAATACCATCTTCAAGTGTTGTTCATGCTCTTGTTCTGACTTGTAATATATAAGAATGTCATCTAAAAATACAATCACAAACTTATCTAAATATTCTCTGAAAATACAATTCATTAAACACATGAAGACATCTGGTGCATTTGATAACCCAAATGGAACCACTGTGAACTCATAACGACAATACGTTGTTCTGAAGGAAGTCTTGTTGATGTCTTTATCTTTAATTATTACCTGATGATAACATTACCTAAGATCAATCTCCGAGAATATTTTTTCATTCTTCAATTGATCAGAGAGGTCATTGATCCTCGACAAAGGATACTTATTATTTACAATTACTTTGTCAAACTGTCTGAATTCAATACAAAGTGTCAATGTTCCATATTTATTTTTCACAAATAATAGTAGAGCACCCCAAGGTGAAACACTTGGGAATATATACCCCTTGTTTAGAAGCTCTTCGAGTTTCATTTGAAACTCCTTTAATTATGGGGTACTCATCCTGTAAGGGGTCTTGAATACTAGAGCTGCTACAAGCATAAAATTTATAGAGAAATCAATAATTCTTTTAGGGGGTAGTCCTCGTATTTCTTTAAATACATACTCAAACTCCCTTAGGACTACTTAATCTTCAATATTTGACACCCTATCCTTAGCTGTCTCTTCCATATGATATGGAAATATTTGACATCCTTTTTTGTAACATTTCTTTAGTTGCAATGCTAAAATTTGTCAGACAGTCATGGCAATGGGAATTCTCTGTACTATCCTTAGGTTCCCTTCTTCATCCCAGCAAGTAAATGATTTACTTTAACAGTCTAGGATAGCATGGTTTTCGTCAAACCAATCCATACCAATTAAAAATTCATAGTAACCTAAAGTAAATATGTTCAAATATTCCCTGGTGCTCAATCCATTCATGCCCACTAGACATGACTTAACCATATCATTAAATTTTATTTTGGCTCCGATAGCCAACTGTACCAACCAAGATTTTTCATGCTTTCTTCTTGGAAAATGAAACCTTTCCACCATATTAGGATCTATATAACTATGACTAGATCCCAAATCAATTAAAATTGCAATGGTTTGGATGTTGATCATACCTTTCACTTCAATCATGTGTGACTGAAAATCAGCTTGCTTATTATCCAGGGATGCATAGATCTTGGCTACATTCCTGCCCATGTCATCCACTGTTTCAACTTGTTGTACATTGTGAAAATCTCTCACTTTTTGACTTCTGTTTGGATAATCTCTATACTTATGATGTCCCTTACAACCCCAACATTGAATAGGTGGTTTCCTTGGCCTTTTCCCCCCTATCTCAATCATTTTGGGCTCTCTACAGGTTGGTTGTCCCTGAGGACTATTTTTGAAGAATGGTGGCTTATTCGCCTTATTCTTATGTTCCATATTGTACTTCTTCTTGTCTTCCCAACATTTTTGGAAAGTTGGATTTCCTTTATGGTGATAATATAGGCATTTAGCTCGCCTTATGGTTTCCAAAGTTTTTGGATCATCATATTGTATCTTGTCACGAATAAATGACGGAAGCCCACTCAAATAACTTTGAATCTTAACTATCTTATCCTTGATGAAGGAGACATACTTTAACAGTTCTAAAAACCTTCTTTCATATTCATCGATGCTCATACTTCGTATCTAGAGTTCAAAGAACTCCTCGATTTTCTTGTTATAATATCTCTTGGTCAAGTATTTCTTTTGAAAATACTTATTGAATTCCTTCCAAGTAACATTTTTCTCTTTAAAGTGATATACCTATACAAGTTGGTCCCACCACATGGATTCCTTTCCTTTGATACGATAGATAGCAATTCTTCCTTATGCATGTGAAGAATAATTATGCAATTGAAAATATTTTCTCATGCCTAGCAGCTATGTCTCGGCATCTTCATCCTTCTTGTGCTCACCTTCAAACATAGGAGGTTTGATCTTGTTCATTTCTCCTTATAGCTCATCCAACCTAGACCTTTTCTTACACTTCCTGAAAGGGGATGGAATTGAGCTATTGTGTGCTCTCCTAGTGGAATTCCTTGGGGAGCAATTGCGATGTCTGCTAACACTTATTGTTCTTCCTTTCTCATCTGGAGAATTGTGACTTCCTGATTTGCTTGAGTCATTTTCCTTATCCAATTTCTTTTCAATTATGTCCAAGCTCTGCGATAACTTCATGTTGAAGTCCTATTGCTGCTCCTTGGATTTCATAATCCTTTCATTATCATATTTTTTACTTTGGACATCCTTTTGAAAATTTTCAATGGTCTCTACAAAGTTCATGTTTTCTTGATTTCCTTCTCCATGTCCATTGGAGTTTGTAACTTCATTACCCATGTGGACATCCATCCCTTTGATCTCATATTCCTAGTTGTAATCCCCTTGTGTATCTTCCATTCCTCTGCAGTCAGTGTTGATCATGATCTAATCTAGCAGTTGTTAGCTCTGCAAAAATTTGCAACCAATARAACTTTTTTAGGTTGATCACTTTAACAAATTCARGAAATTATGTTCAATTCTGGTTCCATATTACATCAGAATTCTTTCTTCTAATTTTCTTGAAAATTTCCTGCCCATATTAATTTTCTGAGTGACTATTTATATTCTAMTTTTCAATATATTTCAAATTCCTGCTTTCATGCTCTATTCCGAGTTTTGAGCAGAAAGTTATGAATATTTGAAAATTTTCCTTCCTGAGGAGGTAATCTTTGTACAAATGTTCTTCTTCTTCAGAGTCGAATTGGCTCTTGGACCCGTTCTGGATCCTATCCTCAACTTCACATGTCTTTTTTTCCTCTTTAGATGCAGGTCTGTACAAATCAGAACTCCACAAGATCCTTCTCTAAGCCTCTTTTTGTCTAAAAAACAATTTTCAGGAACTAGCCCTTTTTTCTTCATCTCTTAATCTCATGTGACCACGGCTACAACTAAGTGCTTTTGACACAAGGTGTTATTCTGAGCTTCAAGACTTCAGAGCTTCTAAACTTTGGGCTTCGTAAGTTCCTCCTACTCCATACATCATTCCCTATGAACTCCGAAGTGGCGAACTCCTCGAAGAGTACTTCTTTGGAGATTTAGGATTCAGAGGTTTTACTTTCACCATACAAAATTTCTTCCGAACGTCGAACCAGCGAACTCCCAAAGAATATTTATAGAGATTTGTTTTGTGGATTTCCTT
Source organism: Picea mariana (assembly GCA_032191745.1). NCBI lineage: Eukaryota > Viridiplantae > Streptophyta > Pinopsida > Pinales > Pinaceae > Picea > Picea mariana. The sequence goes on from JASDQU010209500.1 coordinate 20,030, forward strand.
ATATACTTACACCTTAATTATCCTGAACTCTGAACTTCTGAATTCTTATCAGCCATCACACACGAGGGGGTTCTACGTGTCAAAAATATAGAGATGATATGTGGCCCAATCTATGAGTGACACATGTCAACATCTAATTGGCACAAAAATTATGTGAAAAACAAAAAACAACATGAAACGTGGTATGCTTAGAGTGGGTCCACGTCACCCCAAGTGATGTCATCATTCTACGTCACTTCGGTGCTCCGGGACTTTGGGACTCCGTACTTCGGAGGATCTCTCACCTAAACAATTCAAAACTCTAGAATGTCGAACTGGTGAAATACTGAATGTCGAACTGGTGAACTCCTGAACTCTCGCTCTCCATATATTTACTACTTCGACACTCTTGAGCTTCGAGACTTCGAAGAACTTCTCATCATAACACAACACATCTCCTGAATGCCAAACTTTCGAACATGTGTTCCCTAGAGTTTCGAGACTCTGACGCTCTGGAACTTCGGGCTTTGGAGGATTTCACACCTGAACACTTCAAAACTCCCAAACTGTTGAATTCCAAAATTACAAACACCTGCTAATCTATGGGCACATTTCCCAAAACATGAATGGCCTAGATTGGCTTCGGACTTCGAGTCTTCGAGAAAAACTCCTCCAAGTGATACAAGGACTAAAAACTCTTGAAGTGTCGAATCGTCGAACCGTGAGATATACAACCCAGATTTGTTCGACGACTAATATAACGATCAGGTACTCCTTCCACGTGATCTGTGATGTAGATTCACTACAAGACTTCAGAGCTTCGGGGATTTTGTCTCATTTCTGTCAAAGACTTAAAAATTGTCGAAGCAACGAAGTCTAAAGGACTTGAGGGGGTTAAAATACACACTCCTTTTCCCATATTTGATGACTATGAAGGATTCAAACCCTTCCCAGACAGATCCTATGGCCATTGTGGTTTCTCGAACTGCTACACTTCTGTAGCTTTCAAACATAGCTAAGGTGTTCTCTCAACACCCTATTGGCATTCATGGACACTATGAAACTTGAATTTTGTCCATTTTGACAATAATTCTCTCCCAAACATTTTCTTCAATTTCAAATTACATGGCCCATCTAGGCTCAGTGTTGAAAACTGGAGCTCTGATACCAAATTGTAATGTGCCCAGTCGTAAAACTGTTGGGCTATGCCACTTAAAAACTTACAATAATTTCATCTAGACATAATATAAAACTTAAGAATAAAAATATATTCTACAAATACATAGATTCATGTGGAAATAATAGTAAAAATATACATGCAGCATACCTAGGAAAAACCCATAAACATAAACATAACTATATATACACAACATGTAAGCTCGTGTAAATTAATACCTAATTGATACTTATCTTTTGTACAAGACCACCAACTACATACAGACCTTCCACAATCCTCCCAGCCTTAGACCAAGCTTCTCATAACTCTTAGCAGTGGGTCACCCCCGAGCTGGGACTAAACTCCACCTAGGTAAAGGGATTCCTAGGCTAGGCTGAGACCATACAGAAAACATGAAGGATTTCATCCGAGGAGAAAACTCAAACTACCAACCTTCAGTCTCTCATTCCACACATTCTTGTCCTACGCCAGGAAGTGTGCCCCTTCTCTGCTCAACAGTCCTTCGACTAACCCACTTCAATTCCAGGGCTTCAACAACAAGCCAGATAGGAAGTCTCAGAGCACTATAGCTCCAGTTGGGCTCCCTCAAGGAAGCACGTTCCTAGTAATTTTCTCACCTGGAGAGATTTGCTCACGGGCCTCACAACTTGCCTCTTCAATATTTGAGCCTAATAACTCGTCTCTTCATAACCATAGGC
>JASDQU010209501.1:915-14502 GCA_032191745.1 Picea mariana
GGGTGTCCAACTAGGACTGTACATCGTAGATCTAAGTGTGCAAGTCTCGGTCACCCAGATCTACACTCCTCTTAGCAAAACACGCCCGGGCCCAAAACTTAGGATATGAGTAAAAAAGTGGGTTTTTTAAACCCCTTTTCATCATCTTTCTCCATGGGGTTATTTCCTAAGGGAAAAACCTCCCCCATACAAACATATGTGTTAACATTAGGCTCCATGGGGGATAGAGTCCTCCCTACGAGGCTCTAAGATATTCAGTAGTTCCAGTCGCCTTCTGCATTGGGCTATGAAGTCAGCTATTAAAACAGAAAGAAAAATGATATTTACAATGACATGAGAAGCCATTCATGGCTCAAACAAAAATCTTCTTTAGAAAATGCCCATTAACAGGGCCACCAAAAACTTCATCACCCTCCAATTTTGGCAACCTATAAGTATTATTTGGAAATACCTCAGAAACTTTGAAGGGTCTAATCTAGAGGGCTTGAAATTTACCATGCTTTCCCTTCTCTTGTTTGGGTGCATCCCATTTGAGTACTAGATCTCCCAGCCGGATGTCCTCTTTTCTTACTTTTCTGTCAAAAGCCTGCTTGATCCCCTGTTGATGCTCATGTGCTTTGTCCATCAGTTGCTCTCTAGTCTGCTGCACTTCTACCATCTATTGTATTCTTCAGATCATATAATCAGGCTCTCCTTGGCCGTCATGAAATAATTTTTCCATAGGCAGGGAAAGATGAGAAGGAAAGATGGCCTCAATCCCATACACAAGCTTAAAAGGAGAGACACCAAGAGACCTCTTTTTTTTCACTCTTTCAGTCCACAAATAAAATTTGAGCTTTGAATCCCATGCTTTCGTGTTGTCCTCTAGCAATCTTTTGATGATCTTTATAAGGCTCTTGTTTGAGGACTCTACCAATCCATTCCCTTAGGGGTAATAGGGGGTAGAGTGAATCAATGCAATTCTGAACTGCTCACAAAACTTGATCAATGACTCGGCCTTGAAGGATGTAGCGTTTTCAGTGATGATTTTGTTCGAACAACCAAACCTTGCCATAATATCTTCAAGGAAACCAATGACTACCTTCTTAGAATCACTCCTTGTGGGGATGGCTTCTATCCACTTGGTAAAGTAATTAGTGGAAGTCAAGATCCACCTGTGTTGACCACTTGAAGTAGGATGAATTTCCCCAATAAAATGTAGGCCCCACTACTGAAAGGGTCCTGAAGCTACCACAGGCTTCAATGGTAAGGATTTGAGTTGTTTTTTTCCAAAGAATTTTTTACACTTAACATAAGCCCTGATTTTTGTACAAACATCGGTGAATAGAGTAGGCCAGAAATATCCATCCCTGAGAATTTTATAGGCTATAGTTCTCCTAGAATGATGCCCCCCACATATACTGTCGTGAAATTCAAACATAATTTTTTGGGCTTCTTGTGGGTCTAAACATCTCAAAATAACTCCCAGAGGGTCCTTCCAATACAAGACCTGACCAGTAAGGCAATATCTAATTTCTTTAATCTTTAGAGCTCTTTCCTTTCTTTTTCCCATACCATCATGGGTCCTTAACTCCTGCAGAAAGAATATGATGTCTTTGTACTAGATGCACTTTGCCAATGGGGGGTCGATTTGTGGGTCTGTATGAGACAACTTAGCTTGTTGATTTTCTGAGAAAGTGTTGATGGAGTTAACACCCAAAGATTCACAATTAGATTCAACCAATAGCTTGGCTAAACCTTGGCCTTTAACTAGTTTGGTGGGATTTATTTCCAAATCAAATTCAATGATTTTGGCAATCCACTTGCTCCTTCTTTCATCTATGTCAGGCTGAATGAGAATGTCCTTCACAGAAGCTGGAGGAACATATGAAATGATCTTTGAATGAAGAACATAGACTCTGGAAGATTTGAGAGCCTTCACCAAAGCATAGGTCTGCGTATCCATGATGTCATATTTGATCTCAGCGTCCCTCAGTGCTCTGCTGAAAAAAGAAATAGGTTGCTCCATCCCTCCAGCATTTTTCTGCAATAAAACAACTGCCACTGTATGAAACGAAGAAAAGGAAAAAATTAGAAAATACTTGGAATAATCGAGACTGATTAGCACAGGTGCCTCATTCAATGCCTTATTTATTTGGTTGAAGGAATATCTAGACTCAACAGTCCATTTTACTTCATTTCCCTTCCTGAGCATTGTCATGATATGCTTTACTAATTCGACAAAATTTGAAACAAACCTTCCTAAGAAATCAATTTTTCTCAAGAAATACTGGACTTCCTTCTTGGTTCTGGGAAGTGACAAGGTTTGAATGTCTTCTACCCTTGTTGAATCAATCTGGACCCCCTCTGTTGATGTTATGTGCCCCAACAATTTTCCCTCCTGCATAACAAATAGAGACTTTTTGGGATTGAGGGAGAGACCAAATTTGCTTCATTTTGAGAAGACCTTTCTCATATGTTGACAGTGTTCTTTATTAGACCTGGAAAAAATTGTAATGTCATCCAGGTAGATGAATACAAATTTATCCCTTTCTCCAATGAAGATGATGTCCATAGCTCGATGAAATGCATTCATCAATCCAAAGGGAATTTTGGCATACATGAATGTGCCCCAAGGAGTGGTGAAGTCCATCTTTTCTTTGTCTTCAGGCAGGACAGATATCTGATTGTAACTATAAAATACATCAATCATGGAAATATTGGATGCACCTGTCACCCTCTGGAATAAGTGATACATCTTTGGCAAAGGGTAACTGTCCTTCTTAGAGATTTTTTTCAGGTTCTTGAAATCAACACAGCCTGATTTCTCCATTATTCTTCCTTACAGGGACCAAGTTGGCCACCCAATCAGAATATCTCAAAGGGACAATGATTTGGGCATCCATCAACTTCTTTACCTTCCTTTCCATAATAGGAAGCAGCATAGGATTTATTTGTCTTTATTTCTACCTAAATGGTTTGGCCTTCTGTTTCAATGGGATCTTATGCTCAATGACATTTGTGTCATATGTTATGAGGTCTTAATATGTCCAGGTGAACACATCAGCAAAATACCTTATCAACTTGGCATACTCATCCCTTTGTTCCCTTAACAGACTGCTTGAAAACTTGACAAATTTTGGATCCTTTTCTATGCCAATATTGCACTCAACTACCTCAACATCATCATTTGAAACTTTACCCTTTACTACCACATCATTTCTGTCAAATATTCTTTCCAATGGAACTAGTCCCTTTGGGATATGATTGCTGGGAAAATGGACAATATGATGATTAGAAATTTTGTTCATAAAAAGATCAGCATGAGGATTTATTTCAGAATCAGGATCTTGATAAATGTGTAATACATAAAACTCATCAACAATCTCCAGGAATCTTTTGATCTCAATATCATCCTCAAACACTTTCCAATGTTTAACATTGTCAGGTATAGAGGGTCTAAATTTCACTTCTACCTCATACCTGAACTTAGGTGGCAAGGGGACTCTGAAATTACTTATTGAGACATCCAGAGGATCAGCCATGGAATTCTCTTCTCTTGGAATAAATGAAATGTTGAAAGCTAAGAAAAAACTGTCAACAAGATCCCAGACTTCATTTCTGTAACTTCTAAGCCAAGGGTGATCGGATTGATAAATATTTATGATCTGATGGACAATTAACTCGACATCCACGAACACTGATATCTCTTTAATCCCCATGTCTTTTGCAGCCCTCAAACCTAAAACAAGAACTTCATATTCAACCACATTGTTGGTATTTTCAAATTCTAACTTGTAGGACAGAGATAAGATCTCTTGAACAGGTGAAACAAGGACCACTCCAGCACCATCACCTTCTCTTGAAGAGGCTCCATCAAAGAGCATTTTCCAAACAAAGGTAATCGAAGGAGAATATTCAGAGAGAGTGAAGGATTGTTTTATAATTTCAAGAGGGGTTTCAGGGGCATCAGTGAGCTACCACAAGATGGATCCCAAATCAGTATCAAGGGAAAAAATAGGATGGTTGGTGGGGTCAGATTCATCACTGATAATGTAGGCCAACTGAGCTTCTCTGTACAATATTCTATGCTCCCCTCTGAACACCATAATGCTAGTATATGTGAGGTCCATCTGCAATTTTCCCCTAAGTATATTTATCCAATATCTTGACAACAATATGCCAAACTTGGGGGGAACATCAACAACCACAATATCCATGACCACACTTTTCATGGGCAACTAAAACAAGGTCACGACTAGATCGTTTATGACCCCAAGACACTTCACTTTGCTAGAATCAAAAGAATACAAGTCATGGTAAGTCTTTGTGATTTCTAATCCAATTTCATCCATGACAGATTTGGGCATGAGATTGTGAGAAGCCCCTGAGTCCATCAAACAATTATGCAGCAGCTTGTCATATATGTTCAAATATGTATAGAAGGGAGGGGATGAATCATCTCTGTATTCTATCATGGGACCTAATATGACTACTGAATTTTCATCCTAAAGATTTACTGAGTCTAAGGAGTGAGATGCAGGTTGGGACTGTAATAGTTTAGAGAGGGATTTTTTGAAATCTGCGTTCTTGAATAGTTCCAAAAGGGGTACTGGGATCCTAATCTTTTGAATATCATTCTCAAAGCTAAAATAGGAGGGGGGCTTCAAAATTTCCCTCACTTTTGGGACAAGACCTTTGGCTATTGGTGAGGAGTTCTGCATTTTCTTTTCCTTGCTGTCATTTGCTACATCTTTAGTAGGCTTCATTTCTTTGAAAGGATGATTAGGGATGTCAGAATTCCCTTTTTTATTCTTAGACCTGAGGTTATATTTATTTGGAATACTATTGGTCTTCTCTCCTTTACTCAGCTCATTTATTTGGTTGTCCATGAGGGAAGCCTCGTATGCGGATTCGGTTAAATGGGGAAATGGGGAGGTGTCTCCAAGGAAATGGATCTCAAGTTCAAGATCTTCTTCCTCTCCTTCCTCATCAGCAACAGGGTTATTTTGGAGAGGGGTATGGATTTTCTTATCATCCCTCTCTCTGTTACGAGGCTCTCTTGGGAGTTTCTGAGGGGAAATATTAGGTCTTCTGAATTTTCCTCTATTATCAACATTTTGGGCACTTTTACAACCTTCCTTCCCCTCAAATTTCATCTTATCCATTTCTGCTAAAAGAGATTTAACTAGCTTGGTCAATTAATATACTTGAGGGTGGGACGCAGGGGAACCAGAGGTTGAGGCTTCAGATCTCCCCCTCCCTCTGTCTTTGTCATCTTTATTCCTAAGTCTATCAACTGCCAACACATTGGACTCTACTTCAAGGGTTTCATCTTGCATATGATTCAAGGAGGTAGTTCTTCTCTCTCTTAACAGGAGGCATAAATCATGGTCGAAAGCACTAGCATAAGTAATTTTGGCAGAGACTTCAATAGGCTTTATCTTAGCAAGGATCTTATTGTACATTTTTTTGAATCTCTTAGAGAAATCAGAGATAGACTCTCCCTCTTTTCTCTTTAGGGATCCGAACTCTATGATATAATACATAAAGTCCTTTTTATCCTCCCACTGTCTCAATAAAACATCGTCTAAAGCCTCAATCCCAGCAATGGATTGAGGGGTCAATCCACTAAACCATTTCCTAACCTCACCATCAAGGCTCTGGACAAAGACTCTCATCCACACTTCCTCGTTTTCAATATTTAGATTGTTTGTATAACTGTAGAAGGCATCAAGGTTTTCTTCACTAGTTATGTCTTCTTCTCCTGTGAATTTGGGCATGTGTTTTAGGTAATCTCCAGCAGGGAGAGCATTCATCGGCTGATGTAAGACTAGAGGGGCATACCTTGTAGCCACTATAGCATCCATTTTGTTCCTCGAAAGATTGGCACCTTCCATAATGATGATAGTTGGAGGAGGACTAGGAGGAGATGGATCTCAGACTAGAGAGCGTGGAACTATTCTTCAGGGAGAAAAAGAGATCGACTGAGTGTTGGGGGAAAATGTCACAAGGCTCGAGGGAGTAGAGGTTTGCATTTCTATAAATGCAACGACTCTAATAGGGGGAGGAGTGGTAAAACCCAGAGTGGGAAAATATTCTGAGGTCGTGGGTTTAAACCATGGTACAACTTTAGGGGAGATATGAGTGACAAGGATTTCTCCCTCCAATCCCAGACTAGGAGGGGAGAAATTAGCAGGAACACTCCCAAAATTTAAACTTCGGGAAACTCCAATAGCTGGTATAATAGGAAAATGAGAAGCATATATTGGAGTTTCTAAAGGAGAATGGTGAAAATCATCAGAAAAACTTGGTTTAACAGTCGAAGTACCTTCCTGAGGGATATTTCATATTTTGACAATTTTCTGTGGGTCAGCTTCAAGTGTAGCTAGAGGCAGCTATGGGGTAGACCTCACGTGTCTACCTCTGGAAGCCACAGTTGAAATAGTGGAGTCATAACAGTGGAGTCTCCAGGTGCATAGTTGAAATATTCAATGTAATGAGTTCTAATGCACCTTCAGAATCAGTAAGCTTTGTCGTTCAATCCCAGGTAAAATATTCAATTCGTCCCCAGTAGCGGCGTCGTAAATGTTAGCACCAGAAGTCACCTCTGGATTGCAGTAGAGGTAAGCCTAGTACCCATCAGTTTTTTATGTCACAATGAATAAATTTAAGGGGGGTCTAATGGATGCAAACTCAGGATGATATCACTTTAACTCAACAAACTAGGATGGTATATGCAGGTAGATGAGGTCTTGATCTAACTTTAGATAGTAAGTTGAAGTAAGGGTGAGCAGGAGGAATAACTTGGGGATAAAATGTAAAGTTCTGCTATGGACATCGGGTCTTCCAGTAGCGTAAGGATGAAAATCTTTGAATACAAGATCCTCTTGCATCCAAAACTTCAGGAAGCTGAAAACGCTATAACAATACTGCAATCAAACATACATCATGATACAGTTACAAGAAATCGACTGGATCATCCATGCCCGAGTCTTTCAGTCTTAGAGGAAAAAGAGATAGAACAAAAATATGACTATCATTAAACAAGAAGTCTCAAATTACACACATGACCAAAGAACCATAAGTTTCATTAAAACTTTACAATCGGGATCTTAGCTATACCATCGACACTAAACAAAATGGAAAAAATTCCTACATATACTTAGAACTAGCTCCAAATGCCTGAGACGTGATCATGTCATGCGTTCAAGGCTTTGCGTTGATGAGCTTCTCTTTCAGGCTATGGATGGAGACGTTGGTCAGACTGCCCATGTAGTCTTCTGTCAGACGCGGTCTCTGTCAGGCTATACTGACAATTTTCTTCCAGAATTTGTCCCCTTATGGCCTTCTATTTATGGAAGGAAACAATGTCTCAACCACCTTTCTTGCTTTCACTAACTGTTTCATTGGGATCGGAGCGGGCATAAGTCAAACATGACACCTGTCATTTTGAATGGTTTGTTAATGTTTATTGTGACCACTTTTTCTTTGTTGGACCTCTGTGGAGAGATGGTAGGTGGAAGTGGAGACTGATGAGGAGGAGTTGGCGAGGTGATTGGTGTGGGATCGGCAAGCTACAACACATGCTCGGGGCCAGGTGGAAGGATGCGAGAGCAGAGGGTGACTGGGAAAGCGTGGGTTGAAGTGTAAAGGAAGAGGAGTGTGATTGGTTAGGAGGGGAAACATGGAGATGATGGTGGAGGTGACATGAAATGGGTACGTGAGACACCTGTCAGGAGGCAAGACGGTGAAATGCTAAGGTGAGACGATGATGTGGCACAGGAACGTGACGAGGAGGTAGAGGAGAGGTTGTGGTGGCAGGCGTAGTGGAGACAACAATGACATAGGAGGATGTGACACAAGGACAGGTGTCGTGAAGTGAGAGGAGGAGGTGAAAATAATATGTGACATGAAGCGGGAGAAGGATACACATGGCAGGTGGTGATAGGGAGATATGACAGTGCCAGGGGACAGGCACGAGTGGGTGATGTGAGTGGAAGACAAGTGTTGGTAGGAGAGAAAGGCGGTAAGAAAATGCGATAAGTGGCTTTCTTAGAGGGGGGGAGGAGTGGTAAGAGGGAATGTACAGGGGGGGGTCCGAGCATCGTGAGGAGGCGCCACATTAGTGCAGGTCCGTGCCAGAAAATTGCCTGCTTGGAACCCCCCCCCTCGTTAAAGGCAGAATGGTTGGGGGGGTCCGACTAGGACTATGTGCCATAGATCTGAGGGTGCAGATATCGGCCACCTAGATATACGTGCCTTTTAGCACAACGCGCCCGGGCCTAAAACTTAGGATACAAGTAAAAACGTGGGTTTTTTAACCCTCTTTTCGTCATCTTTCTCCATGGGGTTATTTACTAAGGGAAAAACCTCCCCCATAAAAACATATGTGTCAACAGAGTGGTCATGTAATTTTATTCTAAGACAAATAAATTTTGAAGGAAAAAAACAAAGAAAAACTATGTTTGGCCATAATCCCAAAGAAGGTACAAGAAGACGAGAAAAATAGTCACATGCCAACAAATATTCAAAATTGTTGAATGATTTTATAGGGATCGTTGGTGATGATATGCATATGGGAGTTCCTTGCATGAGAAGTATTAACACCAAATAAGGGTGGTGAAAGGTAAATTTGCATTGATTCATGAGCTATTAACAAGATTTTTATCAAGTACTAGTTTCCCTTAGAAAGAATGTGTTAGATTTTCATTAGTTTAGTTAACATTAGATTTTCCATATAATTTTTATTTTATTTTAACATTCAATAATCATATACTGAAATATATAAGCAATAGATAAACAAGCACAAGAAGAAAAAAATATTTATCCTGGGAAAAACCCAACCAACTTTTCTTAGAGAGAATATTCCAATACAACCATGAAAAAGCTCTAATCACAAGAGAAAACCAACAATGAAGAACCAAATACTTATCTATTCTTCTTGTTAAACCCTACCATGGGTTGAAAAATGAGTAGCACCACAAAATTGGTACCAACATATCACACCAAAGAGCTAGCACCAATATAGGCACATCACTAGAACTTAGACCACATAGTTGGTGCCACTAGTAACTAGTAACTGCAAATGAAAATGTAACTGCTATGAAAACTAGAAAACATAAACTGGGTAGCACCACAAAACCTTAGCACAACTCCTGCAAAGGTAGATAACAAGAGAAACCACCAATATCCACCAATAATATCCTTCCCCACGTGGGGTGCACTCTCCAAGAGAAACAGAAACTAGAAATAGCAAAATTGCAGTTGCAGCTGCAGCTGCAACTGCCTAGTGAGCACTACAGAAGAAGAACTACCTGACTATGCAAATGAAGTGACCCAGATTTGTATTTATACTAATCTAGGTGCCTCTCTGGGCCCAACTTCTTATTATGTTTCTTATTATTTTTGTGGTCTGACTTCTCTTCCTGGAAATTATATTCCACTTTACTATTATTTCTTGTGGGTCAACTTCTCTTCTTTGGTATTCTATTTTACTTTATTCTTTTATGGGATGTTCTTCATGTTGATTATTGCAGCTACGTGAGACATTCTCCAACCTACAAACATTAGATAAATCCCATGAGAGGGGTGTTATAACCCTAAATTGCATCACACATGCTTACCTGGCATCAGGCCCACTCACATCCCTTCTTTGCCAAAGTACTATTGAACCACTCTTTCAAAATCCTCTTTTATAAAGGCCCACGTGCCCTAATCCATTACTGCATGCGTGTACACGCTAGCTGACCCAAAACAGCCTGCGTGGACTGACAAAAGCATGAAAAAAAAGGAAAGTTTCCGACGGAACAAAAAGCTATGGGTGAGTTAACTGAAACTCTGGGCCATGCATGGCCGAGGGTTCATCCAAATACCTAGCTCCTTCTAGCCTATAAAAGAAGGGGTAGGGGTACCATTTGGAGGAGGAAAAATATAGCAAAGAAACTCTGCCCATTTACGTATTCCCATTGTCCCGACCCTTTAGCCTTTCCTCATGCCAAAGGAGATTCAAAGCAAAGCAGTTGAAGGATAGAAGAAGAGGAGCCCAGGATCAGGTTCGAGGAGCGGTGGCCGGTCTTAGCTTTTGTAATTTGACTCATTTTAAGTAATAAAGAGAATGTTTTTCAAGTCCCAATTCATGAACTTTTTATAGTTTGATCAGTATATGTTTTGATTTCTAACCCATTAGTATATAAGTAGTATGCATGCATAGTTGTTGCTTGTCTTGAATGCAAGTCATCTTTGGAAGAAGTATTGCGAACAAGTAATCAAGCTCAATGGAGGATCGACATCAAACGCCGGGAACGAGGTAGGTTGATATTTCCATGCATTTACTAAGAAAAAGGGATTTAAATCTAGGGATGAAGGTAAAAAGTAATTTCTATTAGGTCATATCTGCATGCAAAGTATGAACTCTATTTGCTAGTCCATAGGGTGATTTTCCCCAACAACAGAATTGGCGACCATACTGGGGAAACTCTCTAGGGTTCCTGGAATTTTATTTAGTTTTTGGGTAGTTGTAAAGACTAGTTTTTCTTGCCTGTCTTTTCTTTTTTAGTTTTTGTAAGGTCTGAGCTAGCAGGGAGTCTGGTTTTCCATACCAACTTTCCCTAACTTTTGCTTGACTGTGTTTTTCGGGAGCCACAGAGGTACACGTGGCCTGCATAAGGTCTTCACGCGTGCACCCGCACCCTACCCTCTTACAACCCGCGTGTGAACGCTAGATGTAGAGGTAGCAGTAGCGTGTAAAGTTCAGAGAACCTCAGAGGCAATCATCCTCTTCCCTGTCAGAATCACACATTCTCAGGGGGTTTTCTTGAATTTTGTCTGAGTCTTGTTTGCTAGCAGTCCTATCTCATATTGTTTTTTCTTTATCATTTTTACTTACATTAGTTGTTTTTCTGTTAGAAAGAGTGTCCAAGCCTTCAAGAGATCCTGGTTATCAATATCAATGGTCTCTTCCTGGTTTGGTCTTTTTGTTTTCATTTTTTCTCAGAGTTTAGATATACACACGGCCTGTACAAAGTCATCCCACGTGTACACACCCTTTGTCTCTATCTAGAGTGTGTTCACACACGTTCTGTTTGAGTAACAGTCGCATGCTTGTGCAGGATACTTTTTGTTGAGGGTAAGGCATTCATCCTTTCCCTTGATAAGAATTTTTCCTCTCAGGTGTTTGAATCTCTGTGTGAGTAGTCAGTAGCTTAGGATTCATCTTACCCTTAGCCTGCTTTTTCTCAGTTAAAAAGTTGTCATAAAAATAAAAGAATTTTTTTAAGGTTTTTAGACAAGTGTGAGAGTCATTGTTTTTAAAATTGCTAGTGTGTGATTTTTGACCTGATTCTTTGCGATCTGCGATTTAGGCCAGAATTGTTTTTCTTTGTTTTTTGCTTGTCAGTATTTTCCCTTTCTTTCTTTACTAGCATTTAAATAAATAAAAAATATCTTTTCATTTTCTTCTTTGGTTGAAGAGTGTGTTTATGCATCATTACCTAGGGAAAAGTCTTTTATTTCATAAGTTTTTGAAGTTCACTTAGATCATAAGTAGCTCTAGTCGAGTGAAATTCCTTTGAGTTTGTTGTCCAAAATATTAGAAAAAATTAAAAATATTTCTTTAGAAAATTTGTTGAAATTTTGCATTCAATAAAAGTTTTGTTTCCATCTTTTTTATTCATTTTTTGCTTTCGTCTTTTACACATCATTAGTTTCACCCTCATACCCCTTGACATAAGACAAATCCATAAAAGTAATGATAAATTTAAAATCTACTAGACTTTTATGTTTGTAGGGTTCACAAACTAGTTCAGGACTAGGGCCGTGGATTAGGTTGGAGAGGAAACTCTTCAAGGCCATTTAAAATCAAACATTGGAGTCCGAGATAGGGAGTGTCTAAGTCCAGTTTCATGAAAGTTATCCGGGACCGCCTTCTAACACAGGGGATAAACACGAGGTCGTGTGCAGAAAGGTAGCGGAGATAACCCCTCCAAAGCCGGACAAATCATAGTGGAGAACACATATAGAGGGCTTGTTTTGGGATTCTGTCATTTGCATTTGCCACGGGGATTCGTGGGTCTCGAATCCATTTGAGGTCCTCAGTTATCTTCTGGACCATTTTCTCTTGATACCCTTGACAGGTTTCGGGCTCGATACCCTGCTCATTGTGGTCTACCCGACTTTCGACTGTACCCGCCTGGTGACTGTTTGCGTGCTGGTAACCTAGTTGCCAATCTTTGTTAGGGACATACACAGGTGACTGCGGGGGTATACCATGGTACCTAGGATAGACATCGGGCCATGCTTTGCAGAGTATAACCGGAGGGTGCTTCCGTGTTCGAGTTGCACTTGCACCGGTAAGTTGCTCTAGTGTTGGTTGTTGTAACTGTTCTTCCAATTAATTTAGTGTTTGCTTGTCTTATATTCTAGGGATTCTTTTGTAGCGGGTGTTACTTTTGAGCATTTAGACTACCGTAGAGTGTCTTGGATCTTCTCACACAATGGAGGATCTTGAGCTCTGCCGGTCACGAAGGCTTCTTGGCATGCCACCGGTTACGCTGGAGCCACCCCCGCCACCATTAAGGTGGAAGCTAGACCAACAAGGGCCTTTTGAAGAAATCGGGTTACAAACCATTGTGCTCGAACAACCCCTAGAGGAATCGACCATTTCGAACCTTGAAGCAACTACTCTTGGCCCAGTTGAAACACCAACCACTGATTTTTTGGCACTTTTTATTGTACCAATTCAATTTCACGAGCGCAAGACAGTGTCGCACATAGCAATGGAAACAAATGCTATTACTCCTTCTAGGAATTCTTCAATTCCCACCACAGTCGTCACCACAGGAGAGATTTCATCTCCTAACCCACCATCGTAGGTCCAAGCCACCATGGTCTCGACTGCAACTACTTCGCACAGTGGTCCGAACCCGTCTTTGGTGGCGGCCACAACCCCTTTCACACCAAGTGCGATAGGCCCTTTGTTCTCATATGGGATGCCTAGTTCAGGTAAAAGTCTTGTACTTTCCTACTCCACTTTACAGAATTTGGGTCTGGGGGAAGGGAGCTCTAGCGCTCCTCTGCAAGGTCACATGGGGGGCACTCCTGTCCCTTTTAACTCTTTTCCTTACGAATGAGGTCATATCCCTCCTTCGTCCCCTTCACTCGGTGGCTCACATCAAAAATCCGTTGGGCAACCTACACACAATAGTTTATTTGGAGCAGGGAGTCAAGGACCACCTTTGCATAGTATGCTGGTAAGTTCGACACCGTTTTCTTGGAACAGAATGTTTGGTAACAACACTTTCTCATCAATCGCTTTCCCGACTGGGGGAAACCCCATTTTTGGATAATCTACCCCTATGCAGGGTACTATGCCTGCACAGGGGGAAAACCTAGCAGGACCTTGGAATTCAGGGCAAGGATATGTTCCCTTCTTCGGAATGTCGATCTGGAGTAATTCTTTCCACAATCAATAGAACCCCAGACAAACTACTATGCCTATCCCCACGGGACCGGCATGGGGTAACTCTTCCCAAAGTCCTTCGAATACAATGCATGCCCAACAATCTATGTCCTATTTTGGAAATCATTCGATGATGTCTCCACATATGA
>JASDQU010209501.1:34398-48709 GCA_032191745.1 Picea mariana
TATTATTATTTTAAATAAGTTATTAAAAAATAAATATATTTTAAATTATATTGTATTTTTCATATCAAAATTGTATAAGATCTCTTATGATACCTTGGTATATGACAACAACAATTTGGAGGAAGTGACTTCATACAAATATCTTGGAATTCATATTCACCACAAGCTCAATTGGAATTATAGCATTGAGAAAAGGATTATTGGGGGATGGAAAAGCTTATTATGGGCTTGAAAACAATTGTAAATAAGTTGATCTTTGGAGTTGGGATAAGAAGAAAATCCTCTTTGAGACTCTTGTTACACCTGTTATTATTTATGGATGTGAAGTCTGGGGTTGTAGTATCTCTCGTGAATCCTGGAGAAAGATAGAGCAAATACAAAATAATTTTATAACCCATAATCTCAAAATTAAAGGAAATACACCCTATCTCATCCTCCTCTTAGAAACAAGCCTCTCCCCCATTGAGAGCATGGATATGACTAGATACCTAATTTATAAGAACAAGTTAAACAACATGGAAAACAATAGGCTACCTAAAATTGCTTCAAAATCAAGTCATAACCACCATCGAATCAAGCAATGATGGCATAAAGATGTCTGATCTTGGCTAAACTATTGGGGAATCATGGAAGAAACCATTTTGTAGAATAAAGAGACTATTAAAAAAAATGTCAAATCAAAATTTAAGGAGAAAATGTGGTGTGATAAAGAGTTAGAGGAAAAAATAAAATTAAGTTATTATAAAGAGGTAATCAACCCTAATCTAGAATATCAAAATTATCTATCTATTTTGCCAAGTGTAGAGAAAAAAATAAGCATTGCTAAGATAAGAACAAATTCTCACGAGCTCCATAGTGAAATTGGGCATTGGTCAATTCCTAAAACGCCATGGGATGAAAGAATGTGTCAACTTTGTGACACTAAGAAGATTGAAGATGAAAAGCAATTTATCTTAGATTGTCCAGCCTATACCCATATTAGATCTCATTTTCAAAATATTTATCACACTACCAACCTTCCTAACCTCTTAACTCAACAAAAGTATGGTGATCTTGGAAAGCTTCTCTTAATGCTTTTCGAGCACAAAAATAAAATTCTAAAGAATCACAATTAATCACTTACCCTCTTAAGGTCTGATAGACCAATTCGGTCTTAGTGGACGTTAATCATCATCATCATCATTAATATGGAATCAATAATTTATATAAATATATTACTAGATCATATCCACTATCATATAATTACCAATGTAAATTTATTTTAATTTCACATTTATCATACACCAAGAGGGATCAAATATCTTGACTTGTAAACATATTTTTAGATTAAAAAAGGTTGAGGAAAGGTTTGTACCTAGAGTGATTTAACCCCTCTTGACCCATGATCAATGTGGAGATAAAATGGATCTACTTTGTTCTATATCAAAATATATATGTATATGTGTGTGTGTTAAATGAATTTCATCCTCTCAAATTTACTAAGTATCATCTATAACATAGAGGGTACTATCAAGAATGTCACTTCAAAAGTCATATAGAGGAGTTAACATGGATCTACATTGGTCTATATCAAAACTTTGAATGATCATCACGATGTGTGTGTGTGTTTTAAATGAATTTCATAGTGTCAGATTTACTAAGTATCATTTATAACCTAGACAATACTATCAAGAATGTCACTTCAAAATTCATTTAAAGAATAAGGTGAATACTAATAAAGTAACAAGGTTCAATGATGTGAATAGAAGTAATATGATGCATATAATTAATAAGAAATAGATTACACATTGATCTTCTCAATCTATCTTCTTTTGCTTATAATCACAACTACTAGTTTTGCCATCTTTTCATATCGATCATATGTAAAAGGAGGTTCAAACTCAATGCTATTCAAACCTTTAACTCGAGATATTGTAATAAATACCATACACTACCTCTCTTTTTTTCCAATATTAATTGTTTTTTTTTTCCAATGTCAATCATTATAACTACACAAAGTATTAAAATCAATTGCATCCATTGTACAAACATTGAAATCAATGAACTATAGTAAAAACAATGCAACACACTACTTAGTCAAAAATCATTGACTTTATGAACATTGAATCTATGCAATATAATGAAATCAATGCATGAGGCACTGAAACCAATGCATTGAAATCAATTTATTCATTATGGAAACATTGAAATCAATTTATTCATTACAGAAACATTGAAATCGATGCACTATACTAGGAGGAATGCATCAAAAAACTTATTATGTTGTACCAACACTAAAATCAATGTTGTTATTCATTGCACAAACATTGAATCAATGCATTATTGATTTTATCCATTGTGCATATTTAACATCAACCACAACGGCCTTTCTATAGGTTTGTAGGTTTTAGATTTCTCCTTTATCATTTCATAAATCAATGTACTAAATCATTTTGAATTGTATCATCACTACTATCACTACACTGATAAGAAAGAGAACTATAAAGATAGGTTGGGTGATCATGGGAATATTAACTAGATGATTAATGGCTTAGGCTTGTTCCATATTCATAAGGGAAATTTGAACATAAATGTTACCAATTGTGGAGCTACACTTGTCTCCCTCTTTCTCCCTAATGTTAAAGGTAATATTATCCCTTAACCCTAAGCTCCTCTCCAACCCATTTATCATATTTTTAGTAAATTTATCATATTAATCTCTAAAATTTGTTTAGCGGATATTGTTGTTAGACACAACTCTGTGACCTCAAACATGTATAAAAATAATTGTCTCCATATATGCATTTTTAATTCTAGTTCAATGTTGTCTTCATTGCTCAAGTAACTCCTCTAATCCCATACACTCACATTTCCTTCAATTGGTGTGCCTCCAAAAATATTCCCAATAGCCTGACTTTATAGTGGACAAGTGCCATTTTGTAAAACAAATATTGAGTTCATTTAATCTAAATATCAATCTTTTGTATTATTTACCTTCATTGTTGATTGAAGTACAAACCATTGTCAAACGCATAAATTTAAATTATTGACAACTACGATTTATTTATAAGTCATCTATCTTGTCTAGTCTTTAGATTTGTATATGCATTTATTCCATGTTTTGTTTTATATTATTTCCAAGTTCTAGTGCTCCCTTTTCCATTTCTTAAATCAATGCACCAAATCATTTTACATTGTATCATCATTGAAATCAATGCATTCATTAAGAAGAGTGAAATACAAACTAGGGGATCATGGGAATCTTCACCAAAGGATTATTGGCTTAGTATTTTTCCATGTTCACAAGGGAAATATACACATAAATGTCACCAAATATGGAGCTACACTTATCTCCTTCGTTATCCCTAGCGCTAAAGGGTAGTATTACCCTGAAACCTATGCTACCCTTCAACCCCTTTACCATACTTCTAATAATTCCATCACATAAATCGCATTTATATACATAGTTCATATAGGAAATGTTTTTTTATCGGATATGGCTCTTTCACCTTATACATGATACCAAATTAAATGTCTCTACACACATCTTCAGTTTCAGTTTGTTTCTCAAATAATTTCTTTGATTACTAACGTTTTCAATAATTGTTATATCTCTAGAAATATTTCCAATATATATACTTTGTAATTGTCAAATGTCATCCCATAAAATAGATATTTGATTCAACTAATCAATATCTCAGTCCTTTAAATGAACTAAAGTGTAGATATTGTAGAAAAAAATGAATTGTACCTTATATAATGCTCAATTGTTTCTAAGCTTAGTACAACTTCTATTAGTTAACATTAATATTGATCCAAGTGCTATATTGAGGAGAGTTCAACTAGAAAATGTATTCTCGAGTGGGTATTATGATATTATGATACATCCTAGACACTCCCAGTGTTAAATGGACAATAGGTTGTACCTACTGGACTATTGCAATGCCATCATTGATTTATTTAGATTCTCCTTTAGTTGTGAGATGGTTGCATTGATCCAAATTTAAGATTGATTTAAACTTAAGATGGATTGACTTTTCTCATAATAAAAACTAAAGTAAATTTCTTAATAGTCACAATATCTAAAACTACTTCCAAACTTGAGAAATTATTTCTTCGAAGATATTTAAATAATAAATTCATTTTCTAGGATGAAGTTACATTTCATGTTGAATTGATTTCAAATTTTAAGTCAAATATTTTAGATTTCAAATTTTAAGTTAAATATTTCATAAATCACGGAATAGTTAAATATTATGAACTCATTTAAAGAGTTGTGAAATTTGATGCTTCCTAAGTAGAATCTTATAAGTTGTCGGTGGCCGAATGTTATTAAAGTTTCAGAATTTCTTTATTAAAGCTAAAACAAAAGTGTATACGTAGAAGTAGAAGCTTTAAATTTAGATTAGAGTCAACATTGTATATTTTTTATTTATTTAATAATTTTAATTTTTTTAAAGAATTATATGTTAGTTGCATATTGAGTTTATAAGGAATTACACATTTCCTCATTTTTTTTTTATGGTTATTGTAAAATGCACTTCTCATACAATAAATATATTGATTATATATTATTCAAATTAATTAATATGATAAAATTATTAGTTTGTAGTAAACATAAAAATAATAATAATAATAATAATAATATGGTTTATAATAATTTCTAAGGAATGTTTAAATCATAATAATATTATTATTATGGTTTATAATAATTTCTAGGAAATGTTTAAATCATAATAATATTATTAAGGTTTATAATAATTTCTAGGAAATGTTTGATGGTAACACATTTTAAAATAAAATGCTCTCTTAAAAATGAGTAATTGTTTTTGGACACAAGCTTGCATTGGAAGTTTTTGGATAGCACCTCTAGTCAATGGCTGAGCAGCTGGATTTTCAGCTGGATTCTTTCAAGCCACCCAAGACCTACGACAAGGTTGTCCCCTCTCCTCGCTCCTCTATGCCATTCAGGAATCGGTGTTGAGCTTCCAACTAGACCAGAGTCAACATATTCAAGAGCTAATGGGACTGTGCATAACCAAAGGGGTCACAGATATCAATCATGCTCAGTTCGTTGATGACACCATCCTCCTTGGAAGTGCAAGAAAATGATCGGCCAGCAAATTCAAAGCTGAGCTAGACAATTACCAAGCCATTTCGAGCAGTAAAATCAATCACAGGAAGAGCCAAATCTATGGCTGGAATTGTACACCGAGGGAGATGACTGACATCACTCGAATTCTGGGAATAACGGGCAAAACTCAATGGGAATCCTTCAAGTATTTAGGAGTTCCCATTTTTAAAGCTTTTGCCAAATCCTCTTGCTAGGCACCTCTAGTCGACAAAGTCAAAGCTAGAATAAGCGCCTGGGGATCAAGCTAGTTAAGTCCAGTAGGTAAGATTATCCTTATAAAATCTTTCCTCTCAAGCATTCCAATCTATCAATGTTCAATCCTGCTGGCTCCAAAAGGCATTATCACTAAAATCGAAGCCTTGTTGCATCGATTTATTTGGAAAGGAGGGAAAAACAACGACAAAAAACAACCACTGGTAAGTTGGAGGAAAATCTCTCAGCCTATCCACGAAGGTGGTCTTCAGCTATGTGATCTGTACACTCAAAACTTGGCCCTATGAGCGAAACTGCTTTGGAATATAGTATCAGGGAGGATATATTGGTGCAAAACAACTATCTGGAAGAAATATTTTACTGGCTTGAGGCTTCGCTACCTCGAATCACCTCCTAAAACCACTCATGGCTCTTTGATCTTCTCTATCTACTCAAAAGCGCACAACTTTTCCGCTCCTACTCTCACTTGGATCCCAGGCAATGGGAAACAAATCCAAATTTGGGAAGACTCCATAATGGGGGACCCCCTATCGACACTATTCCAGGCACGACACTTCTAAAATCCTCCCTAAAAGCTCAAAATATCAGCACCCTTTGGGATATTTCCCACTGGCAAAGAGACGAAACCAAAGACTGGGCAAGTTGGATCTTCCCTGATTTCCCTCCCCAACTACATGGGGAAAAAGAGCTTTTGATTTATTTGCTTCAAGGGAAATCCCCAATCTCCAAAAGAATAAGGGACCAACAAGGCTGGGGTTCTTGGCCAGGGGACTATTTAGTAGTAGCAGGCTACAAAATCCTCACTACTGCACCCCATGCCCTAGGAGATCCATCACTTTGGAAAGAAATCTGGTGAGTCAAAAGTCTACCTAAAGTGGATTTATTCATTTGGAATTTAGCACATAATAGTATCCTGACAGGTGATAATATTAGGAGGAAAGGCTAGGAAGGTCCCTCGATATGCCCTCTCTGTTGCTCCCACGAGGAATCAGCCGACCATCTGCTCCTTAATTGTCCTTTTTCAAAAGAAGTTTGGAGCTCTGCGCTGTCAGAGTGGGCCCCGACCGTCCAAATACCTCCAAATATCCCTTACCTGCTAAGAAAATGGACCTCATTATGCCCCTTTCTGCTCAAGTCCAAATATCAACTTAAGTGTTGTTGGTTGACCCTCCCTAAATTTATCCTCTGAAAAATTTGGCTCGAAAGAAATGCCCGAATTTTCAGAAATCAAACCTCCACCCCTATCCATGTTTCAGTCAAATACAAAGCCCTCCTGGGTGACTGCCTCTCCTTCCTTTGGCCAAATACCAACACTCAACCTCTCTCCTCTTCTGAAGAAGCCTAGATCCATAGTCTCGCTCCATATATAAAACCCCCCCTTCTTGCCCCCAAGCTCTATGAATCCTGGGAACTGTGTATGGACCAAACGAAGTTCGAAGATTGGAGACAAACTAAGAATAATCACATCCTCTTCTTTGATGGAGCTTCGAAAGGAAATCCAGGGGCAGAAAGAGGGGGAGGGGTTCTCTATGACCTCGATGAAATTTGAGATTTGTTCTACTCCTGGGGATTAGGAGAAGAAACCAATAACATAGTAGAAGCTCTGAGCCTCTGGAAAGGACTCATCCAAGCCCGGAAGCTAGCCATTAATGAAATCACGATGATAGGTGATTCTCGGATCCTAATCCAAGCCATGGTTACCAACTCGTTACCAAACCAAATGAAACTTCAGGAAATATTCAAGAAAATCCCGAGGCTATCTAATTCCTTCCGAAAGATTGAATTTTTTCATGTGCTCTGGCATTTAAATGGCGAAGCGGATTAGGCATCAAATGTAGTCGCCCCCTCGAGAAAGGGTCGGCTCTCTCTTAATGGGACCCTATCTTTTTCCCCCTTGCCATAACGATATGTGGCGGGTGGTTAGCTGGAGGCCTCGAGACATGTGGCACCTGGATCCTCCTTGCGCCATGACTCATGGTAGCTTCTTCCCATCACACCAGTCTAGTGCTTCCCTCGAGCGTGGGTACTTCATCCTCCAGTTTGCATCTTTCCACTCCCTCCCACATGAACCTACCCTCACGTCCCTCATGCAGAGCTGTATTGAGCCCATCCCCCTCCCACATGGCGCCCGAGCGATATCCCTCTGAATCACGACGTTGCACATTCACGTTGCAGATAAATCAAGGGGGAAGATGTTTGCAGCTCAGCCTATTTTCCCTATGTTGATCGTCTCTCTTGCTCATCTGGTTATGCTTGGTCCCTCGTCCTGTAAAATTTTCCAGTTTTCTCCCCAGCCCACTAATGGCCTCCATCTATGACTCGGTTGCTCCCTCCAATCTGCCCCCCTCTCTAGAACAATAAATTTGTAATCTAAAGCGAACTCTCAACGTGCATAGAGGTTTTCTCCTCCATCTGGATGGGGAAGACGGCTAAATATTCAAGATGCTCAAGGAAGATTTAATTCATCTTAGAGAGGAAGTTGTAGAAGCCCTCACGCACACGACACATCAGTTCAATGGAAAAATTGTTGATTTGGAAGAAAGACTGGAAAAGATGGAGCTCCAAGCCGCTAGGACGACCCTCCAGAATGACACAGGTGTTAAGGCTCCATTGAACGAAGGACCCTCAAATCTAGAATAATAGGTTTATTTATGCTCCTCATCACTAATGGATCTGACCCCCATTTGGTTCTCTGGAAGACTTGTTGTAAGCAAGTCTTTAGCCCTTTTTGGATCATCAGACAGATACAATATAAGCATATTTTTAATCTTTTAGTAGCCAAGTTTTGGAACTTAAGACATAATGGGAATTCCTGGGCTTTATATTACGTAGATATATATGTAATCTTGGAATTCATGCATAGGATGCATGTCTGAACTATGTAGATGTTTTCACAGTGGTCATACCACTGCTACATTAATATAATTTCCACTTTCTTCTGTAAAAAAAGCAATGAGTAATTGTTTTTGCATCATTTTTCCCCCCTTTGAAATCAACGTCAAATCTTTTGATACCAGAATGAGGTTCATCATCAATTGTCTACTACTCATCCTTCTTTTGTTTTGAGTGACAACACTTTTCATTTATTTTTCTTGCTCCCACTGTCAACAACCCTTTATTTTTTCTGTGAATCTTTTTCCATCCTCTATTTTTGACATCTCTCATTGTCAACATTTCTCCCCTGTCAACATTTCTCCCCTGTCATCATGATTCTTTTTTTACTGTAGAGATATTACTCCCAGATTTTTTCCTTAAGTGTTCAAATGATTCTTTAGGCAGGGGTTTAGTGAATATGTTTGTTATCTTCTCCTTTGAATTAACATACTCCAATCTAACCTTTTTGTCACTAACTTTCTCTCTCAAGAAATGATACTTCATGGGTATCTATTTGTTCTTTGCATGCATGATTGGATTCTTGGAGACGTTGATGGAACTTGTATTGTCACAATAGATAGGTATCAACTGATTACATTCAATTTTAATATCCTCCAATGTTTGTATCATCCACGAGATTTGAGTGCAACATTCAACAATGGAAATATATTCTCCCTCTGCGGTAGATAGTGAAATTGATGATTGTTTTCTACTTGACCATGAGACTAGACATTCTCCTAAGAAAAATGCATTTCCACTAGTGCTCTTTTTTTTCATCCACACTATCATCCCAATTAGCATCTGTGTAGGAAATTGGTTCAAATCCTTTATTCCTTGGATACCATAAGACAAAGTCTGATATGCCTTTAAGATATCTAAATATTCTCTTGACAACCATCACATGTGATTCCTTGGGAGATGACTGAAATATTTCCACCATTCCTACTTCCTACATGATATCAGGTTTGGATGCAGTCAAATATAGTAGGCTCCCAACCATATATTTTTAGAGAGTTTAATCTACAGAAGGTGATTCATATTCTTTGTTGAGTTTGCATTTGGTTTTCCTTGGAGTGCTAACAAGTGCACTTTCATCCATTCCAAAATTTTTAAACATCTCTTTTAGGTATTTGGACCAAGTAATAAACATTATTTTCAATGAATGAGTGATTTGAAGTCCAACGAAGAAAGTTATCTCTCCATTCATAGACATTTCAAACTCCTTTGGCATTTTTGTTAGCACTATAAGTCACCCTCTGATTGAAGAGAAGGTGAGCCTAGTACCCATTATAGTTTTATGTCATGGGTTAGTTTTAAAGAGGTCAAATGGGAGTAGACTCAATATGATATCATTTTAACTCAAAAAACTGGACTGGTATGCACATGCAAGTGAGGTCTTGATTAACTTCAGTCTGTAAGTTGGAGTAAGGGTGAATAGAGGGAAGACTTTGGTTAGGAGAGTGTAGATGTTTGTCATAGACATCAAGTCTTCTAGCAGCCTAAGGATGAAAAGCTTCAAATACAAGATCCGCTTGGATTCAAAACTTCAAGAAACCGAAGAACGTAAATAATAGCACTGCAATCAAGCATACATTACAATACAGTCAAAAAAATCCATGTGAATCCTTCAATCATGGACACTTTAGTATCAGAGGAAAATATGATGAAAAATAAGTTGACTTTCATTAAACAATAAGTATAAGATCAAAATACATAACCATAGAACCAGAAGCTTCATCAAAATTTTACAATACAGGAGCACTGCTCAACCATCGACCATAACAAAATATCAAAACTGAGTATATATACTCAGAAATGATACAACTACCTGGAGCTTGATCGGACCACTTCATTCAAAGTTTTCATTCAGTGCCTTCTCTGTCAGACCGTGTATACCTTCTCATGTCAGATGCGAGCTCACCTCAATTATGTGCCTTGTAGGAAAATTCGTCCAGAAGGAAGCTGTGGATTGACAATATGCACTCATGGTCATTCTCAGCATGCATTCCATTTATGGGGTGAGATGAGGTCTCAACCACCGCCCCCATTTTCAATAACTACCTTCATCGAGATCAGGACAAGGCCTAACACCCATGAATGTTCCAGGTGGTGCCCACGACTTCTTTGAGTCAATCCCGACGCCTCGAGGCCATGCAAATCTCCTTTTGTGACCAAATACGGGTGTTTTCAGCCTTTGGAATAGCTCCTCTCCATTTCTCCATATTCAAGGTGACCTAGGGACATGACCCTAAGAAATTGCGCAGGCCCTACCAAGGGTGGTCTGAAATCAAACCTCTTTTTTCCTCGCAATTCACCATGAGCCACCACATGTCCCTTTCTAAAAACCATGGCTCTAATTGCGGCCCGCCCCTGAGATTTTAAAATGTGCGCACCTTCCAACCTCGCAATTTGGCGTGACCGTTGATCTTGCGATCTAAGATTAGGCCCTCTAATCAATGACTCAACTCTGGCTCTTTTTATATTGACGGATCAGATCTTCCCCTTCAAAACAATGGTTGAGATTTTCTTCATGGATCGACCTTAGGGAATTTCAATTCTCAAACTCCATTTGTCTTCTGTTGCTTTTATCCAAAGTGAAGGATCTGGTGACGCATGGCTCCTACTGATCGACGGCTTAGATTCTCTTCGAGCACTTTGGGACTTCAGGCGCTTCGGGCTTTGGCCCTTTGGGACTTTGCAATGTTTCTCATTTTAAAACTCCTGAAGTAAAAATCCCAGAGTGGTAGATATGATGATGCGTGGCTCTTTTTTATCAATGACTCAGATCTATTTCAGGACTTCGAGCCTTCAGACACTTCGACAGCTTTGGTGAATTTGACACTTTGGTGGCCTTGTGCAGCCCACGAACTTGGACAACTTGTTTCCCTTGACAACTATATGTGATAACATTTGGCTCCACAAGGGATGGCATGCTCCCCGTGAGCTTCCAAGAACAAGCAGTTCTAGTGCCTTAGCTGTTGGGATATGGAGTCGAGATCTAAACATCCTGTTGAGGATTGTAGGCCGATAATAATTCTAAAAAAAAGAAAATACATGGGCTCCAAAAGGAGCCTATTTATGTACAATCCTATACTAACTGATCTTTACAAAGTGCTAGGTGAAAGAAAACTTCCACCATAGCCACCCAGACTGTCTGGTAATATAATTCTTCTTTTTACTGCCAATGATCCACAACAGGTAAAGGAAGCATGACATCATAAAAAAAACACGTCTTGGAACACTGACAATACCCCTAAATGATGATAAGATGAAAAATTTTGCAGGCTCCAATGATTTTGGAAAACACAGCTCCATATATAACCCCATAGGGTCACAACATTTATAATCAGGAAAGCTCAACTAGTAATAAATTACCCCCTGTCCTTCATTATTTCTCTCCCATCTTTTGATGATTTGAGAGTGTACAGGTGGGTAGAGGACTGATGCAGGGCAGTTGATCCCAGGTGATATTTGCTCATTTATAGGTTTTGTACAAGAGATAAACTACCCATTTAACTCCTCCTTTTCTCCTTCATGTATCTCCCAAGGATCTAATTCATAATCAACATAAACAAGAACCATGGAAAATCTCTGCTCTTCGTCATCTTCATTGGGATATTCATCAAAAGTTGGGTTCACTTGGTCAGTATTTGAAATCACTTCTTCATCATAAGTAAGGCTGCCAAAAATATATGTTTCAAGGACCAAAATATCCTCTGCTTCTCCTTGATAAGAGCAGCAAGCACGATCTACCTCCAATTTTTCCATTTTTGTAGAAAGTGCTTTTACCAATTTCACCAAATCATCTGAGGTATACCCCTCCTCCTCATAGCTTTCGCAAGAATGAAATATGTTTTGAACACCATATTTATACTCCTCACAACAATTATGACAAATTAACTCAGAGGAATAATACCTTTGACAGTACCTATTGAAAGTTGTGTGAAATTCTCCCAGGGAGGAGATGTTAGCAGGGGGTAACACTAGTACATATGAGCAAATTTGCGATGGTTTTTCGTTGATATTGCCACACTTATCCGTCGCAATTTCCACGAAAGCTGATTTTTTTTTCGTCGGAATAATTTCTTCACTATATCCACGATCCAATTGTGCATGGAAACATCAACACAATTATCTCTCCACGTGTCACCACCTTCAATATCGGTTAACCCTATGCATCGTCGCAATTACGACGAATTATCGTCGCAATAACAACGAAGAAATGTGGCAATTACGACAAAACTTCGTCGCAATTGGGACGAAAAGTTATGCCAAGCCAATAACTTACGATGCAGCTGTTGAACGTGCGACAAAATTCCATCGCAACGTGTGACGAAAATTCATGGTAATATCGACAAGTGCAATATCTCAAAACCAAATTTACAACACACATGTTGTATATGCAACGAATATTCATGGAAACTTGCGACGAAGTTTTGTCGCTATAGAAACGGTTGTGGTAAAATAGTAAAATATTTCTGACGAACTTGCGTCGATATTGAGACGATGCATTTAGGTTTGAAAAAAAAATTTACATGAAATATGGTATACCATATTGTATGCCATATTACAATGTAATATGGTAATGCCATATTACATTGTAATATGGCATTACTATTACATTGTAATATTGTAATATATTGTAATATATATATCCCCTACAAATAATCAAGGCACTAATCAACCAAATATTGTAAACATGTCTTATCATGAAGTTGGATTAGAAGTAAGGATACCAATATGACAATATACACAAAGAATAATTTGGAATATTACTTTCAAAAAAACACATGGATTGCATGAGTGAGTCATTATGCAATTTATATTACACAATACTATGACAACACTTATAGGATTTATGGATGATATATTAAGACAATTTCTTGAACTTGTTTATTGTAGCCTCCTTGGAGTAACAACACAAAATTCGAAGGAGAAAGTACAGTTACAGCATAGTGTTGCAGCAAAGTTATAGCATAGTTATAGTGAGTTGTAGCAGAGTTACAGAAAGTGTTGTAGTAGAGTTATAGCGAGTTGCAGCAGAGTAATAGTGAGTAACAGCAAGTGGAGTAACAACACAAAATTCGAAGGAGAAAGTACAATTACAGCATAGTGTTGCAGCAGAGTTATAGCATAGTTATAGTGAGTTGTAGTAGAGTTACAGAAAGTGTTGCAGTAGAGTTATAGCGAGTTGCAACAGAGTAATAGTGAGTAACAGCAAGTGGAGTAACAGCACAAAATTCGAAGGAGAAAGTACAGTTACAGCATAGTGTTGTAGCAGAGTTACAGCATAGTTACAGCAGAGTTACAACATAGTTATAGTGAGAGTTGCAGCAGAGTTACATAAAGTGTTGCAACGGAGTTATAGCGAGTTGCAGCAGAGTAATAGTGAGTAACAACAAGTGGAGTAACAACACAAAATTCGAAGGAGAAAGTGCAGTTACAACATAGTGTTGCAGCAGAGTTACAGCATAGCTATAGTGAGTTGCAGCAGGGTTACAGAAAGTGTTGCAGCAGAGTTATAGTGAGTTACAACAGAGTAATAGTGAGTAATAGCAAATGGAGTAACAACACAAAATTCGAAGGAGAAAGTACAGTTACAGCATAGTGTTGCAGTAGAGTTACAGCATAGTTATAGTGAGTTGCAGCAGAGTTATAGCGAGTTGCAGTAGAGTAATTTAATTGAACCAAGGTAATTCATGGGGTTAGAAAATTATTTAGAAATGACGTGTCTCTTCAATGCACATTAGAAAAGGCAAGTATAACCTTTCAATTCATTGCAATTGAAAACCAAGTAACTGAAGCTTTGACTTGAAAGAATTGTAATGCATCAATATTAAATATAATGAAACTTGAAATTTCATTTGAAATCAAAGAAAATTTCTCATGATACACAATGGTAGAACCTTTGATACAATGAAGGAGTTGGATAACATAACACTTGAAACTTTTGTTGGTGCAATCATAATATACCCAAATAAGATAAGGAATTGTATATCATAGTTTAGGAATTGAAGTGCTACATGAATTATTTGTTGGAAAAAAAAAAATTAACTCAAATCATAAGCTTTTATAATCCTTGTCAATTGATCCAAGTCACAACAAATCCCA
>JASDQU010209502.1:0-15437 GCA_032191745.1 Picea mariana
CCTTCAAGTATATCGGAAGTACCCCTAGGTATCATGAAACCATCCATATTCCTCTTGTTTTCCTATCTTCTAGAAGTGGTTGTTACATGTATCCCAAAAAGGTCTATACCTTCATCCTCCTATGATGAGAAGGGGCTTGAATGCCCAAGGTTGATGCAATTGGTAAAATAATGCAAAATGAAATGGGATGACAAATTATAAATCAAAAGCCAAAGATCAACTTGAGCTCTACCCCCTTGCTATGAGGCCGTCACCCCAAATCCTCATGCACTAAATGTAGGAATCGATCCTTATAACTACATGGTAATGAAAACCAACGAATTAGATGTTGAATTTTAATGCTTAGCTCATGCAGATGTAGTTTATCTCAATTTAGCATGTACTTGAACCATAAACAATGCAGCAATACCATATACAATAGCTGCAATAACCAAGATCACAAGAAGAATAACCATGCACAAGAACACAAGAGTTTATCCTGGGAAAACCCTTCTCAATCAAGGGAAAAAACCAGCAATCCTTTGCTATAGAGTCAAGAGAAGATCCCCCACACCATGAACCCTAGAGCACACAAGAGGGTGCTCTATGACGTAGAAACTTGCGCCTAAGAGAAGTGCGCACTTCATCCGTACAACTAGCTTGAGAGAATGTTACAATGAAGTGTGAGACAGTGTGATCCACAATGGCGATCTGCTCTCTTATTTATACAAGACCTAGCACAACAATAGGTGTCTCTATTCGCACAATAGGGCCGACCTGTACAACTCAGAAATATAATTAATCTTTACACAATATTAATTATCTTTTACATGGTGGGGCCGACTTGTACCCTTTCACAATACAAATTAGGGTTACAACAAATCTTACTCTTTAGACAGTATAGCAAGGATCTCTCACATCCTCTAGTGCTCAGCCACTGGGGACACGTCCACTTGTGTTCACCCATAGGGATGTCACTCTCAACAAATTAACTCAATTAAGTCCATAGGAGTACCATCTGGAGAACCATCTCAAGTCGACTCAACTAAGTCCATAGGAGTCTGACAGGAGACCATCTCGAGTCGTTTCAACTCAGTCCAGACGAGCACGACAAGATACCACACGTCATCTCAACTCAATCCAGAGGAATATGACACACCCATCACATGGGCTCTCTCACAGATTGTCTCAACTCAGTCCAGAGGAGAACGACTTGGAGAATGTCTCATGAAGTTGCAATCATCAACACTCCCTCTCGGCTAGGGAGGCATTCTTCACCAGGCCAAGTCTCTCACGGAAGTACTCAAACTTCGTCCTAGCAAGAGATTTGGTGAAGACATCTGCAACTTGCTCGTGTGTAGAAAGGTACTGCACATGTACTACTTTCCTCTGCACCATATCTCTGATATAATGGCATTTGATCTCAATGTGTTTCGATTTATCGTGAAACACAGGATTCTCGAAGAGCTTCACACAGCTCTGGTTATCGCAATGGATAACGATGGAATCCATCTCATGACCAAATAAGTCTGCAAGGAGCTTGCGAAGCCACACTGCTTCGCGGACTTGCCACACATAATGCAATGTACTCTACTTCTGTAGTACTCAAAGCCACAGAAGTTTGTTTCATGTTGCACCAGGAAACCATGGCAGATCCCAAAGTAAAACAACAACCGGAGGTGCTCTTCCGGTCCATTCCGCTCCCTGCCCAATCTGCATCAGCATATCCCTGCAATCTCATGTCTACACCGGAGGCATATCTCAAGCCATAACCAATTGTGCCTCGTAAATATCTCAACACATGTTTCGTTGTTATCCAATGTGTATGTCTCGACTGACTCATAAACGGGCCGAGTAAACTCACTGCATAGTATATATCAGGTCTGGTGTTAACGAGATACATCAATGATCCAATCAGTTGTCTGTAAAGATGTGGATCAATCTTGCATGAATCAGAAAAAGCCTTGTTCATCTTCTTCAGATTCATCACCATCGGTGTAGGCATGGACTTGCAGTCTGTCATGCCGAATTTCTTCAAAATATCCACTGTGTATTTTCCTTGACTTAGGAAAATCTCATCAATCCTTTGCCCTACTTCTAGTCCCAAGAAGTAGTGCATCATACCAAGGTACTTCATCTCGAATTAAGAAGCCAATGCACGCTTGCATTCAACAATAAGGCTTTCTGAACCGGTCAGGAACAAGTCATCAACATATAGAACCCAAATCAGGCACTCGTCACCAACAGTGTTCTAGTATAGGTTAGGATCGGCAACACTCTTGCCAAAACCCAAACTCATCAAGTATCCATCAATCTTCTCATACCAAGCACGAGGTACCTGTAAATATGAGACTCTTTCTCATGTATCACGAATCCATCTGGTTGCTCGATGTAAACTTCTTCCTCAATCTCACCATTGAGAAAGGTTGTCTTCACATCCATCTAATGTAGTCTCCAACCCATGGATGTTGCAAGAGCAATAATAGTACGGATGGAAGTGTATCGGGCAACAGGAGAAAATGTCTCCTCATAGTCTATTCCCTCCACCTAAGACAATCCCCTCGCCACAAATCTTGCTTTGTACTTCTCAACACTTCCATCAACTGCATGTTTGATCTTATAAATCCACTTGGAAGTCACTGCAGACTTCCCTTTCGGTCTCGGAACAATATCCCACACATCATTCTTCATGATGGAATGATACTCTTCGGTCATGGCATCTTGCCAAACCTGCTAACCTGTTGCTTCTCCATGACAAGAAGGCTCAGTATCAATGATGTGGCTCATAGCTGAAATATAGCTCGAAAAGATATGTGGTCTCTTGCTCTCTCGGAATGTGCCACGAGGAGTTGCATGTCCCTCTACCTCCTGTAGAGTCTGTCGAGCCCAAGCAGGCCTCTTATGGCCTACTGCAATGTCTCTGGGAACATCAATTGGAGCTACGAGATCAACTGGATCTGTAATTGTCTCCCTTTGAACTACTGAAAGGGGAGAAGGCACTGTCTCTTCATTCTTCTTGATGTCAATCTCCATCTGAGATTCTCTGGATCTTCGAAAGGCTATCTCTTCCTCAAAGGTGACATTTATGCTAACCTTGATTTGTCTCTGACCAAGGATGTAGATCAGGTATGCCTTCGAAGATTCATTGTATCCCACACATGTACCCTTTCTACCTGAAGGGTCTAGCTTGGTCCTCTTTTCCTTGGGTACATGAATGTATATTGGACACCCAAATATCCTAAAGTGTCCAACCTTAAGCTTCACTCTGATGAAAGCTTCTTCGAGAGTCATGTTCTTCAGAATCTGATGAGGACTCTTGTTCTGAACATACACAGTTGTCTGGTTTCCTCCTGGGTGCAGTCTGTCCATAGACGATAAAACTCAGGTAGATCTACTCTTCCACTGATACTTTGAAGAAATGGTTCCCAATGTCTTGGAAGAGCATTGAGAGTAGTCATGACAAGTTCTCTATCTGTTATGGTTTCTCCAATGGCACCTAGTTGATCTCTAATCTCTGAGATCCTCATGAAGAAGGTGGCAATGGTGTCAGCTTTTGTCATCTTGATATTTTGAAGTTGGTGCTTCAATGTAAGGGCTATGTTTGTGTTGTTTCTCTCAAACATCTTCTTCAATGCATCATACATTTCAGAAGTTGTCTTCGAGGTAGCAATACGAGGTAGTAGATGATCTCTTACTGAATAGATGATTGTCTTCCTTGCTTTGACATTGTCTACCTTCCAATCAGCGTTCTCTTCATCGGTTGTTGTTTCTGGTAGAGTCTTTTCTATCAAACTCAATAGATCATTCTCTTCTAGAGTGATTTGTAGTCTTGATTTCCAGGAGCTGAAATTGCTCGATCCATCAAGCCTATCTTCCACCAAAGTTCTATTCATCATGGCTTGTAGATTCTTCACAAACCCTGATGGCTAGGCTAGGCTAGAAACCCTAGGTTTCGTTGGACTTATGACTGCCAACAATAAGCCTTTGAAAGTCAGAAGAACCCTGGTGAGCTACAAAAATCCTTCAATGAACTACAGAAACCCTAGAGGCCAAAATTCTACAAAAACCCTAGAAACCCTAGGGGCCAAAAAAAAAAATTCTCTGATTTGCAATCTGAGAGTTGCAGGAGGTGCGCTGAAGGAGGTCGTACACAACTGTGAAAGAATTAGGCCCAACGCTCAAGTGGAAGTTGCAAAAACTAGCAAAAAAAGAAGAGGGTCGTTTTTGCAGTTGCAACAAGAAGGTGACAACTGGCTTTTCAATGGCTTGTGCAATGGCTCTTCAGGAACTCTACTCTGAAACCATGTTTATTTTAATGCTTAGCTCATGCACATATAGTTTATTTCAGTTTAGCATGTACTTGAACCATAAACAATGCAACAATACCATACACAATAGATGCAGTAACCAAGATCACAAGAAGAATAACCATGCACAAGAACACAAGAGTTTATCCTGGGAAAACCCTTCTCAATCAAGGGAAAAACCCAGCAATCCTTTGCTATAGGTCAAGAGAAGATCCCCCACACCATGAACCCTAGAGCACACAAGAGAGTGCTCTATGACCTAGAAACTTGCGCCTAAAAGAAGTGTGCACTTCAGTCATACAACTAGCTTGAGAGAATGTTACAATGAAGTGTGAGTGAGTGTGATCCACAATGGGGATCTACTCTCTTATTTATACAAGACCTAGCACAACAATAGGTGTGTCTATTGGCACAATAGGGCCGACCTGTACAACTCAGAAATATAATTAATCTTTAAACAATATTAATTATCTTTTACATGGTGGGGCTGACTTGTACCCTTTCACAATACATATTAGGGTTACAACAAATCTTACTCTTTAGACAATATAGCAAGGATCTCTCACATCCTCTAGTGCTCAGCCACTAGGGACACGTCCACCTGTGCTCACCCACAAGGACGTCACTCTCAACAGATTAGCTCAACTAAGCCCATCGGAATACCATCTAGAGAACCATCTCAAGTCAACTCAACTAAGTCCATAGGAGTCTGACAAGAGACCATCTCAAGTCGTCTCAACTCAATCCAAAGGAGCACAACAGGAGACCACACGTCATCTCAACTCAGTTCAGAGGAGTATGACACACCCATCACATGGGCTCTCTCACAGATAGTCTCAACTCACTCCAGAGGAGAACGACCTCGAGAATGTCTCATGAAGCTACAATCATCAACATTAGAATGGAAATGAATAGAGCATGAAGAGTTCCATTTCACACATCCTTCACTAAATTTTACATTTATAATCGAGGGGGACAAGTTTCTAAAGATTACGAGTTCGTTGTCAAAGTTGCCATTATCGTTGCACTTTGTCAGTTCAATTCCCTTCCTGCGTCAATCTATTGTTGGCATGGAATTGTTAAATGTGAATACAAAGAGGTAGACTAGTGAGCGGTAAGCCTCGAACTATAGCTAGGAAGGACGAATGGAACAACCCGACTATACTACAGTGAGGAAAGCTCGAACTTCAATGGATGACTGGTAAGACCGAGCTAGCAAAGATGAAACTACCAACTATCAAATATTGAGCAGGGATGAGACTGAGAATGACGAGCAAGCAGAATCGCAGTCGGACGAGAGAAAGGTGTCGATACAGTTGAAAGTAGTCTCGGCAAGGGTTTCCCAGCAATGGCAGATTCTATGCCTAAGAAATGAAAGGAATAAGAAAACAAAGAAATGAAGACACCAAGAGCAAAGAAATGGAAGACCTCTATCCAACATGGTGGTGGCAACGAAAATTGTGGTGATACCAAGGCTCTGGAAAAAAACGTAAAACGCTAGTCTTGTTCTAGAGAGATACCCAAATGGACGCGCCTCTAACCAGAAAAGAGAGACAAATCTCATATCTGACACCAAAGTAGGGAACTTATCTGCACGCAGGAGAGAGAGTATAAAGCTCAAAGGACATAAACCTGCTCTACCTCTGATACCACTGTTGGAATACACCATAATGGAGATCAGTGTGATATATATTTTATTGATATGATACACATAAATACATGATCTATGGCCTTTGGATTCATGTTCCAAGAGGTCTCTTGGACTCCCAATGACTCCTATTCACTTGTGACTTTTCATATTCCTTCTCAAATGAATAAGACAAAATATCATAACCCTAACGTATTAGGTTTCCAACAAATACCGACCTAGTCAACTTATATGTGAACCCATAACCCCTTTTGTGGAGGGCACCCTACCTCGAGTTGTGTATAGATGCACTCAAGACTCGTTTGTAAAGCATCATCTTGTGATCTTCTTGATCATTCTTTAGCCTACAGTCATCGTTATTTTATAAAGTGTTTTATACCTGAGGGCACCTATATCTTTGGCGTTCACTTGTGGAGCTTGCGCATTTTTCTCTCTCTTGTGAAAGGGTTTATTTCTCTCTAGTGCTCATACGGATCAGCTCTAGCACTACTGTGTTGGAAAATTTAGTTGTCATTGAATTCAACCCTAGAAGAAGCCATGAAGCAAGTCCAGAAGCCCTAGAGGTGTGGTCAAGAAGCCTTGAAGTTGATTAAAGAAAAATAGTATGAAGGACTTTGCAAATGCATGCAAAAACACCATTGATTGATAGTATTCGTCATGTCGTTTCCAACGGTAGGTGGCACGCCTCGTGGTTCCTCACAATCAAGGAGATATGCCTTCTTAAAAATGATCATGTAAGGGATGGTCAAGAAGCCTTGAAGAAGCCCTGGAAGTGTGGTAACGAAACCTCGAAAGTAAAGGGATGAAGTCCCTAAAGTCGACCCCAATTGGAATAAATAATAAAAATATTATTGAGTTGGAAAAAGGTAAAGTCGAATAAGTATTAAAGTTAAAATTAAAATTGCAAGTGTAAAGTCGGCCCAACTGAAATAAATATTAAAATATTCAAGTCGACCCTAAAAGGAGGATTAAATATTGTATAAATATGGCACCTAGCAACTCATTTTCTTCAACTAGCTCATGCACTCTGATCTGAGGTAAAAGGATCAAAAAGGGCGAAAATTTCAAAGCATTAAGGCCGAATTTTTGAAGTTGTATTAACCCCAGATTTTCACCCTTGAAAGTCTTGAGGGTTAAGAGCGAGCATGCAACATTTTGGTTGGCATACTGAGATTTTCCCAGGGTTTTACCACTTATGTTGAGCAGGAGGTTGGCTCACACATGAGGAAGGTACATGACCAGTAGTAGTACAGGGTTGCTTAGTTCAGAGTCACAGTCTACTTGGCTTCCACGCACATTTGAGAGAGAGATGTATACATACAGGTGTTGCTACTTTTTAAGCGGCACGGTTTAAGTGGGTCTCTTGACAATTTGGGTCAGTGCAGAGCATACAGTATGAATCCTTGCAGGATTCTAGGGCCGATGACACTTTTTTAGAGCGACATGCAGGAACATGTTATTTTTAGCAGGTTGTGATCCAAGCCCCAAATTCAGATTCCGAGAGCGTCGTATTGATCCTTGAGGCATCCAGAGGCCTTGGGACCTTTTTCCAGATGATGTCACCCATATTGTTATTTTTAGCAGGTTGAGCATTAGGGCCCGCATGACAATTCTAATGGCATATTCGGATCCCTTGCAGAAAGACGAAATTAATGAGTATAAATTCAAGGGTATTTGGAGGACTTTCTATTTTTGGCAGTATCTAGGTGGACAATTTTTCTAAAAATAGAACCAAGATTCTATTTTTAGAGGGCCCTATATTTAGAGGATTTTATTTTTAGAGGACCCTATTTTTCGCTGCCTCTATATTTAGCAGGTCCAGTCATCATCCATGCAGTGCCAAGTGGCATCCTCAGAGGCCGACATGTGGTGGTTCTCCAGTCAGACGTGGCGTCCACCTAAGCTAGGGTGCATGTCTCCAAAGATAAGGGGGTCACATGAGTTGCTAAAATTATCTCCCTCGTGCATACCATGCGTTATAGTTTGATTTTTCACTCACTCATTTAACTTTACCATGCACTCATGCACCCACTCTAAACTTACACTCTGCTTTTTCCTTCTCCCATGCATGCCATGTGCCTCACTTTACCCCGCTTCTCACTCACTTAGCTCACCATTCACTCACCCATGCACATTCAAACTCACACTCACTCTCAGTCATCTCACTTAGACTCTATTCTTACCCCCTTCATGCATCCCTCCCTCTCCTTGAGATATGCGCCCCCTCTAGCTATATATTGGAGGCTTGCCTTGGTTTATTTCGTCGATTCTTAGCGGGAGCAACATAGTGTCTATCTCATTCTTCTCTCTCTCTCTCTTGTCTAGTGGCGTGTCATTGAGAAAAGTGATCATAGTACTAGTTGTAGGTTTGTCAAGTGTGGCGTAATCAGCTCTCTTAGAAGTTTTATCAATAAAGAAGTGTGTGTTTGTCATTCAAACCTCTTTTCTTGGCGGTATTATGGTAATTTTGTAATCTGATATGTCATTTTCTGAACTATTCATTATGGTTAATTTCGATCGTTTAGAATAGTTTTCATCTTTTTTCCAGCGTATCTTCATTGTGCTAACCTTGCAAGTTCCCTCCAAGCATATAAGATCAATTTTCTCATTGTTTTGGACCGCTTTTACACGTTGTCCAAGACAAACCAGCTCGCTGATTTTTTCATTTTGAACGCAGAAATCAGACCTTAGATCAGCCAGCAAGGCGCTTCATTGTGCCTAGGGCCTCCCTCCAGAGGCTAGTGAGCACTAGCCCAAACAGAGAGGGGTTGGTCAGTGACAATTGGGGCCCTACTCCTTTAATTAGCCAAGCTTTTTACCGTTGTCATAACAGGTTTATCAGCTCAGATTAGAGGGTAGAAATTTGTGCTAACAAATTGGCGTCGTTGTCAGGGAACGCAAACCTTGGTGACAACGACATTGGTAAGTTTTTACTTTAATTAATTTATTTTTTCTAACTCACCTGGCGACACCACAGGGGACTTACACAAGAAGATCTTTCGGTTTCGATTCCCTCATAGGGGCAAGTTCCGAGCGTCAACAAACTTTAATATACTTTTCTGGAACAAGAATTTTCTTTTGCCAAGAACTCTTCTCAAATTGGGTAAGCATATCGAGTTCTTAGGTAAGTTTTTTTTTTACGAGCACTATGTTGAGTGTATCTTCGACATCTTCATATTTATTTTATTTTCATCTCGAGCTAGTTGTTGTGCTTTTTTCTATCTGAGACTAACAATATGGATGCAGTTGTGAGGCCATCGGTAAGGTGGAGATTTTCTGCTTTTGACCCACTAAGTTTCGTTGCATTCCCAGACTATCCTTGTGACTTGCCTACACGTAAGTGGCTTAAACGCATACCTTTGTTTTCAGGGAGGTTGGGAGAATCAGTTGAGGATCACTTGGCTAAATTTTCGCAAGTGGTGAGCGATTTTAATGTGGAACATGAAGATGTGGTGATGAGGATGTTTGTGTCAACCCTTGAGTGGGAGGCACGAGCATGGTACAAGTCCCTTCCAAATGCTTCCATTGATGGATGGGATTCCTTCCAGGAAAAATTCAATGACAGTTGGACAAACACACAGGACATTTTCTTCCTATGCACAGTTTTTTCAATTATTAAAAAGCATGAAAGTGAAACTGTTTGCCAATTTAACGCCTGTTTTTCCAACTTTTACAATCAAATTCCTTATAGAGTAAGGCCTAATGAAGATGTTGCTTTGATTTATTCTCTTGAGGCATTTTATGGTATTTTTGGTGTTTTTCTCAGGAATGAAGACCTTCAGAATTTGGAGGAAGCGCAAACTGTCGCTATCAAGTTAGAAAGAAATCATCTTGCAGCTTGTGAACTCCCTTTGGTCCATGTCCCAGACCAACCAATGAAGGTAACTCCACTAGATGATCTTCAACCATTGGTTGTTACAGAAGTGCAAGAAGTTTGTGTTATTGAATATGAACCACAACTTGCACCGTGTCAAGTTCCCAAAGATGAACAGGAGGGTGATAGCCCAATTTTAGATGATTTGGAACCAATAGTTGCACCATTTGAGTCACAGACAGAGTTCCAAGAAGATGAAGGTGAAGATGTGATTACCCTAGAGCGTTCATGGGTTCCTCCCATTAGCGAAGATGAAGAATTTCAGGAGGAGGAACCACGGGTTAACCAAGTAGAGATCAATCAACAGGGGATTTCCTCTGTGCCCAGCCTAGTAGAGGCTTCATCCTTTCCTATCACAAGAGTGGTTGAGGAACAGCTTGATCTAATACCATTACAACAACATGAACCATTTTTGGTTCAACCAGAGGATGATGTCTCTTACACGTTTCCTACGATTCCGCATCCAAAAATTGTTCTTCGGGA
Organism: Picea mariana; assembly: GCA_032191745.1. NCBI lineage: Eukaryota > Viridiplantae > Streptophyta > Pinopsida > Pinales > Pinaceae > Picea > Picea mariana. The sequence continues at coordinate 10,292 of JASDQU010209502.1, forward strand.
TCCATAGATTGATCAGAGCCTGGATATTAGAGTTCACCATGACCCAGTTGAGCTCAAAATGACTAAAGTATTTCAACAAGTAGATGCCCAAAGTTTCGGCTCATGCATTTATGCTTGTTACTGTTGAAATACCATGCTCTAAGTCCCAACCAACCTTCAGTCAACTAGCACCCTTCAGTTATGGCTTCACCAACAAGTACTTCAAGGCGACTTTGGGTCATATGAGATTTCATGGTTGGTCCCCTTGGAAGGTTGACCGTGCTAACCATTCTCGTCGGACTGATCATCTGGTTGCATGGTTACATTGATCCTTTGAGTATGATGATTTAATTATGGCAGCGTTCAGGTAAAATTTTTGGGTTTAGGGTAGTTGTCTTTCCTTTCAACATTGTCTTTTCATGTGTTTTTTCCTTGCTAATTTTTTACAGTTTCAGGACAGCAATTTACTTTCCCTTGCAAGTACCTTTTATTTCAGTATTTATGTCTTAGTCTTTGCATAAGTGCCGCTGATTTTTCCCTAGTCATATCAGCATGTGGTTGAGTCTTGTGCGTCTTTCCTTTTCCTGAATAAATGGCTATCTGTAACTGTCATTCCTGGGTAGAAATTTCAATGTCTATCTTTCACATGTTGAGCCTTTGTGTCTATCATTAGAGTGAGCCTAGATGGGGGTTCCATTTTTCATTTTTTCCTCGAAGCATTGAGCCTTTAGGATGGGTAGTTTGAGGAGACATAGGAGCATCTTGAGTCATCGTATGTCTTGTCTCCTCATCTCTAATCATTGAGTAATATGTTTCGAGTCAGTCATCCCCCCCATCCAGCATAGGGATACGATACCCGGTTCCTTTATCTTGATCTGCTTGAGTTATCACTTCACGCTAAGGGAAGAGAGACATCATTGCTCTTCTTTTCAGCAAGTCATCTTGTATCAACTTCAACACATTATCTACAGATGACCCAAAAGTAGAGCACCTTAGTAGTTGTTAGCCTCATTGGCGGTTCTTTCGCATCCGAAAAGGCTGAGTATCATTGGACCTTGATGGGATGATCCATGTCACTGTTCAACTTCAGAACATCTTTCATAGTGTCAGGTTGTGCTCCTACCTCAGGACCCATTGAAATTATTGGTGGTGTTCCTTCGCACTTCACAAGTGTTTACATTATTAACATCTGATGAAGTGACTCTCTCCCTTGTGTCGACATCAACACATTTACCACGGGGAGGAGTGTACATTATTGGGTGGTAGAAGGTAGCAGATTTGGATGAGACCCCTTGGTTTGCAGTTTTTAGTGGGAGGATTATATATTTTGACTCCATGGCCCATTGGACAGGCTTTGGTATTACAGGGCCGCTTACAGGTTGTTCTTCATCAGTACAAGACCTTTTTTTCATCCTTCCACATAGTTATAGGGGTATTTCTGGTACACATTCCTCGGTTCACGAACCATCAGTTGATTATATGGACACAGATATTCTTATGATTCTCGACATCCCACAAGGGGATCCCGACCCCTTGAGTCGCCGTTGTTAACCCCTAGATTTTCACCCTTGAAAGTCTTGAGGGTTAAGAGCCAGCATGCAGCATTTTGGTTGGCATACTGAGATTTTCCCAGGGTTTTAGCACTTATGTTGAGCAGGAGGTTGGTTCACACACGAGGCAGGTACATGATCAGTACAGGGTTGCTTAGTTCAGAGTCACAGTCTACTTGGTTTCCATGCACATTTGAGAGAGAGAGATGTATACATACAGGTGTTGCTACTTTTTAGGAGGTATAGTTTGAGTGGGTCTCCTGACAATTTGGGTCAGTTTAGAGCATACAGTATGAGTCCTTGCAGGACTCTAGGCATGATGACACTTTTTTTGGGCGACATGCAAGAACTTGCTATTTTTAGCAGGTTGTGATCCAGGCCCCAGATTCAGATTCCAAGAGCGCAGTATTGATCCTTGAGGCATCCAGAGGCCTTTGGACCTTTTTCCAGATAATGTCACCTAGATTGCTATTTTTAGCAGGTTGAGCATTAGGGCTCGCATGACAGTGTTGATGGCATATGCGGATCCCTTGCGAAACGATGAGATTAATGAGTATAAAGTCAAGGGTATTCGGATGACTTTCTATTTTTGGCAGTATTTAGGTGGACAATTTTTCTAAAAATAGAACCAGGATTCTATTTTTAGAAGGCCCTATATTTAGAGGATTCTATTTTTAGAGGACCCTGTTGACCACCTATTTCGACTAGGGGGTCAACTGAAGCTATGTACCTGATGGTGCAACCAAATTGAAGACTTACTGATTCTACAAGGCATTTTTGGCCTCGGCATGTATTTTTGTAACTGGAATTTTCGCTCCTCTGCGTGGGATAATAATGTAATCGGTTTGCATGGATCATACTTTAGGTTATTTACCTAGGACTTTTTCATTAGGGAAGTCCTTTCATCGAGTGTTTTTTTTTCCTCGGGTAGTTAATTTGGCCTAACCAACCTTTTTAATTACCCTTGAGTTTTTCACTCCCACAATAATCCTCCAAAGTGGTGAAAGGTGTTCTAATGATCGAGCCCTATGGGTGACTAGGGTCTAGGAATATTGTAAATGACCATGCTAGACATCTCCTAGAGTCTTGCGGAATTCCGTCGAGTCTAAGTAGTTTTTTTAATTTTTTAAAACTACCTAGTTAATGGTAATTTTAAATATTTTTTATGTAAAAATGTAAAAACTAGGTCCTTGGGATTTTTATAGGGGTATTTGTGCTCAAAAGAAATGGAATGAGACCCCCTACACCCTTGGACCAAGTTTCAACTCAATTGGACAAGTTTTGCTAGGTGTTTTTCCATGAAGATTCCAAGTCAGTCTAGAGTCAGCAATTTAATTGCTTAATTGACAAAGTCAAAATGTCAAATAATTGTATGGCTAGTTTTTAGAGTTTATTTTCAGCATTGCAATTTACTTTCTTGTTTTCCCCACTTGTCTTTAAGGAAAGGTTGTGTGGCTAGGATATCTCCTTCTTTCCAAGTTATATCATTTATTTACATGCTTTATTTTTCACCCACTTAGGCACAAAACCAGTAGGCTTTGTCCTCCACCTTGTGCCTTTGTTGAGGTTGCAAGTAGCTTAGATTTACTTTCAAGTCTTTTATTCTTTATTGTTTGCCTACACCCTGCAAAAAGGATTGGCTTTGCCACCCATGCAGTATAGTAAGGCTAGGTAGATGATTGATGGTTTATTGCTTCTATTGTTCAAGTTCATGTGATTATCTTTAGGTTGTAGAAGCACCTCTTTTATTTGCTTAAGCCTATGGAGGCATAGAGTATTTACTTGTACATCCCTTTCAAGCATTTACATTCCTTTCAAGCTCTTGCTATTTACATTTCTTTCAAGCACTTGCAAGCTATTTCATTTCAAGCACTTAACTTAATAAATCTCTAAGAGGTTCAATCAATTTATCTTAGATTCATAGGGAATCAATCTAACTAATTTAATTAGGACACCTTTAACTGTCTCAACTTTCACTATCAAAAAAGGAACTTGTGGAGGCGGCAGGGGGTGCTAGATCGGGGATGGTCTCCCGACACTAGGTGTCTCCCTTGTTGAGCACCCTTGTTTCCCGGATTGACCTGTGGAGCTAGGGTAAGGCCTTGTTTGCCTTACTTATTGAGCACCCAACAATCATTTTGGCCAAAGCGGGGAGATTTTTAGGGAAGTCACCTAGTCTAGGATACAACTTCACTTAATCAACCTTAACTCTAAAATTTATCCAAGCAACCTTGGTTTAACTTCACATTTTTCTTTTATGGTTCATGCTCTTTAATTTCAACAACAATTTCATTGCAAGTTATCTTTAAATGCAATTTTATTGAGCATTGTGGATGGTTGAGTGTTGATCTTAGGAGGTGCGCATCTTTTGCCCGTGGAGGCCTCCTTTCATGCTTTATCTTTGTTCCTCTTGAGTTGCGCATTTGCCCGTGGAGGCTCTTTTTGTTGGTCTTTCATCTCTTGAAGTTGCGCATTGGAGCCATTGAGTAACCCCCTTGAAGTTGCACACCTCTTGGGGCACTTCATTGTTTGGGTTTGATTTGTTGTGTTGTGTTGTGGATGCTATCTTGAGTTATCTTTCTCCCCTCCCTGCACATTCAAATCAAGTTAGTTCAATTGTTGCTTTGCTAGAAGTTAGATCTAATAAGTGCTTGTTTCTCTCATTTGTTAATAGTTGTACTTTGTTGTATCATTCACTTTTTCTTTACATTCTTATTTGTGTTGATAGTTGCTTGTATCTAGTTCAATTGTTAAGTTTTGTAAAGTATTTCTTTTGTATCTAATTGTAAAGTTTTGTAAAGTATTTATTTTGTATCTAATTGTAAAGTTTTGTAAAGTTTCTCCTTTCTATTCTTGTTGTAACTTTAGTTGACCCCTTTGCCCAACCTTAGGCACTAGTCTTAGTTGTCTTAGGGAAAGGCTTGTCTTTGCATTGAAAGTTTTGCACTTGCATTGTCTGCCTCTCATATAGGCTAGTTTCCCCTTACCTTTAACAAGTAAAATTAACTTCATATAGGCTAGTTTCCCCTTACCTTTAACAAGTAAAATTAACTCCTAGAATCAATCTTTTAACTCACATAGTAACTAGGGTCCAGCCCCTTGGCTTCCCTAGGAGTAAGCCTAGAAGGGAGAAGTTCAAGTCGAGGTAACAATGGGCTTGAACTTGGGCATTGTGCCTCCAAGGACACACTAAGTGGATTGGACTTAGTCCACGTTAGCAAGTGTGTATAAGGACGGCAACATCTTTGGGGCCGTTGTCGAGGATAAGTCTTTTATCCTTGGTCTAAAGACTCTAAACGACATAACTAATTTATCCTTTAAAAACTAAGTAATAAATTTGCTCCCTAAAATTTTTTAACTTGGATTGGTTTTTCTTTGTTTGCTTACTCTCCAAGTGGCGACTCCATTGGAAAAATATTTGAAGTATACTACTAGGAGCACTTCACAAGGATTAATCTACTCTTTTTCTGAACCTGAAAAGGTTTATAGGAGGAGACTAAATCGCCTTGCTCCTCGTAGGCTACTTGAAAGTCTTGGAGAAGAAGCACTCTCTGATATCCAATTCTTGTTTCAACATAATAATCAACCAACTGTTAATACTACAACTACTAATCCTA
>JASDQU010209502.1:28075-45099 GCA_032191745.1 Picea mariana
AATTTCGAAGAATGGTTTGTTTTGGAGGTTGGTGCAGGACAGTCATTTCCTTAGGAAATGGTCCGGACAGTCATTCCCTAGGGCAGACTCATTCTCTCCAGGTTGCACTTTGTTTAGTGCCGAAGAAATGGCCCAGTTAGGTGAATGGTCCAGGTTCAGCAATCAGGGACAGGCATTCCCTAAGGAAGACTCATTCTCTCCAGGTTGCACTTTGTTTAGTGCCGAAGGAATGGCCCAGTTAGGTGAATGGTCCAGGCTCAAAAATCAGGACAGTTATTCTTCTATGCTTGAGAAGAATAGTCCAGATAGCTCATGGTTGATGTCTTACTTTCTGAGGGCAGATGCTCTTCCAAATATCACAGATGTGAGTGGAAGAATGGCCCAGATGACTCAATTTATATCATGATATTGTTTTCTGTGCAGGTTGATATCAGATGATATGATCACTATGGAGACTGTATGTCTCTACACAGTAGATGTATGTTACTGTGGTGGATGTGTTCCATTGGTTGTGACTATGTCACTGATTGAGTAGTTGTGTACTACTTGGTGTGGTTGTGTGCCACTGGATAGTAGTTATGTACTACTAATGTGGATAGACACAGTTGTGTTCTATTGAATGACATTGTTTTGATTGCCATGCAGACTATCAGTAGTGTTGAAAATGATTATTAGCTAGATGGATAGTCAGTGTGCTTGTGGACAGACATTCTCCAAGCAGAGAATGGTCCAGATAGAACAGACTGTTGGTGGACAGGTGTTCTCTCTGTGGAGAATGGTCCAGGTTGACAGTTTGTTGACATGACATGAACTAGTATTTTCCTAAGGCACAGTTTGTGGCCTGATTAGGAAAATGGTTCAGGACCGATATTTTCCAAGGCATATAGGTTGAGACGGATCTCTATGGTACATATGACTCGATTAGAAAATAGTCCTAGATTGACATTCCTATAGGAATGGTCTCTGTAGTCCATGGTGTAGCTTGTAGCTCTATTGAGACAGTCATTCTTCTAGGACGTATGTCCGGATTTGAAGAATCGTCCTTGTATCACTCTGTGGAGTGAGTGACTTATTCAGCATCATGCATGATTACTCAGATGGAGTATGGCTTCTAGAGATGATGCAGTTGATGCTATCAGATGATAGTGATAATGGTGCTCGTGATCTAATCATGAGAGAGCATGTACGGCTATGATGATGCTACCGGTTGAATGGTATGTTTGTGCTCAAGACCATTGCCTTCAATACCTCCCTAGCTAGGAGGGAGTGTTGATATTATGGTAGATACGAGAGGTATTTACCTCCACGTGTAACCCTGACGATAATAGAATATTTCAGGAAGTAAGAAGAAACCCTAAAGCATTGAACATAACCCTAGAAGACAAGTCCGCTCAAGGAAATATTTAATATTAAGTATTTAGCCTCCAGAATGAGAAGTCGACCCAAACAGCTCAGGAAAAACAATATAAATAAAGGTAGCCAGATCTCATTTGACACACAGTTCAAAATTTCAGCAATAAAGAAGTGCGCACTGCAGAAACTGGGTAAGTGCGCAAGTCTAGGGAATAGCTGCAGCTGCAGCTATTGCAATCTATATTCTCGGTTTAGGCTCGAACTTTCTATTGGTTATGGTTTGGACTTTCTGCCTTGTATGCTAGCTCTAGAGAGAGGGAGAGGTACGCTACATTGATTGGCTATTAGGCCTAGGGTTTGCTTCCAAAACCATTCTTTGTCAAGGTTAAGGTGCTCGGGGGTGGCTACGGCCTATGGTTGGGTGACAATATTGCTATATTGTTTGTGGTTAAACGAGCACATCTATTATTTCTAACATATCGGTTTAAGGGTTGAGGACAGACTTGATGGGGCGGTAAATTTAGGTGCTTGGAAGGAGAGAATGATCTTGCTGTTGTAAGAAAGTGAGTTATGTGACATTGTTGAGAACTCCAGGGCAAACCCAGTGAATGTACCCACAAATCCTACTCTTCTAACAGCCTACACCAAGAAGAGTATCAAGGCTAAAAGAATCATCCTTGATGTCATCAAGGACCATTCCATTCCTTATGTGACTAGGAAGACAAATGCCTATGAGATGTGGGAGTCTTTGACAAAGTTGTATCAAAGTACAAATGAGAACCGGAAGATGGTTTTGAGAGAGAAACTGAAAAGCATTAAAATGACCAAGGCTGAAAATGTGGTCACATATCTTACCAGGTTGACACATGTGAAAGATGAACTTGGAGTTGTTGGAGAGGCCATTGCTGACAATGAACTTGTGAGGACAGCATTGAATGAGCTGACCAAACAATGGGTTGTTTTTGTTGAGGGCATTGTGGCTAGGGAGAACCTTTCCAAGTGAGAACATCTTTGGGATGACTCTGTTCAGGAGGAGGCCCAGAGAAGTTATGTGCATGGCAGTTCATCTATTGGTCATGATGAGGAGAATGTGGCTCTTATTGCCAACAGCAAGAAGAAATTCAAAAAGGGTCCTAAGGGAGGAAACAAACCGAAGAGTGAAGGCAGGAAGGACATGAGCAAAGTCGAGCGCTTTGCATGTCACAAGTTTGGGCACTATGCAAGGCAGTGTCCTACTAAGAAGAAGAAGCAGACAGCAGCTTCAGCAAAGGTGGAGGAGTTTTCCACCAAGTTCGATAAGGAGTTTTCCTTAGTGGTATGTCTTTCCACTAGAGCCACTCATTCCAGTGTGTGGTATATTGACAGTGATGACTCCCACCATTTGACAGGTGTTCGTGAGCATTTGACAGATCTTACACAAATTGGTAATCTTGAGGTAGTGCTTGGAGATGACCGGGTGGTCAAGGCAGTTGGTAGTGGGGCAGTATCATTTTAGAGGGAGTCTCTACCTCCCATGTTGTTGAGAGATGTCCTATATGTTACTGGCTTGAAGAAGAACTTGATTCCAGTTTCTATTATTGAGGAGAGGGGTTATGAGGTGTTGTTCCGTGATGGACATGTGCTCCTATTTCCCAAGGGGTCCAGTATCACTTCGGCCAAAGTGATTGGAAATCGACATGAGAAGTTGTACAAGCTCATGTTTCAGCCAGCTAGTGCATTATTTCATCCTACCGACATCAATGATCTTTGTGAGCTATGGCATAGAAGGATGGCCCAGTTGCATCATGGGGCTTTGAGGATACTGAGGGAGATTGTGACTGGAGTGCCAGAGTTCAGTACAGAGCACCAGGAGTTGTGCAAGAGGTGTGCTTTGGGAAGGTACACCAAGATTGTTTTTCCAAGCAATGATAGCAAAGCAGCAGGTATACTTGATCTGATTCATTCTGACGTATGTGGTCCTATGTTTTCTGCATCTTTGAGTGGTTGTTTATACTATGTCATATTCATTGATGACTTCTCTCAGAAGTCTTGGATTTTCTTCATGAAGAGCAAAGGAAAGGTCTTCAATCGATTCCAAGAGTTTAAAGCTCCAAGAGTAGAATCTGGAGAACTTTATCATGAAACCTGTGGACCAGTAACCTGTGATCCTAACATCTGTGGCCTTGTAACCTGTGGTCTAGTCGTTGCCAAAGCTAGTGGACCTAAACTCTATGTCACAGAAGTCTGTTGTGGACTCACCTGAATCTGAGGTGATGGTTGCTCACCCCTCTTAGTCCCTTGTGACTTCCTAAAGGATCCATCCTCCTCAAATCTCACACCCCTTCTCAAAATGGTCTTCCTCAAGGAAGGGATGTATATGTGGAAAGCCTTTGAAGTCTCGCTATACCCAACAAAGATCCCCTTGTCTGTCGTGGGTTCTAGCTGTGTCCTCTTCTCAGAAGGGACATGTGAATATGTAAGACACGCAAAAATCCTAAAGTGCCCAACATCAGGCTTCTTCCCAGAGAAAGCCTCCTCATGAGTCTTGTCCCCCAATGCTCTGTGTGGACTCTTGTTCTGCAGATAGACTACAGTATAACATGCCTCAACCCAAAGAAAAAGTGGCAGCCCCTGATCATGCAACATGGCTCTCACAGCCCCAACTATGGCCCTGTTCTTCCTCTCAGCAACCCCATTCTGTTGTGGGTTGTAAGGAACAATCAACTCTCTCCTGATGTTGTCTCCTACACAGAAGTCATTAAACTCCTTGGAGGTATACTCACCCCCATTGTCTGTCCTCAGTACTCTGATTTTCCTTCCAGTCTGGTTCTCCACAAGAGCTTTAAACTCTTGGAACGGATTCAAGACCTGTCCTTTGGTCTTCATAAAGAAAATCCAAGACTTCCGAGAGAAGTCGTCAATGAATATGACATAGTATAAACAACCACTCAAAGATGCAAAAGACATAGGACCACATACGTCAAAATGAATCAGATCAAGTATACATGTTGCTCTGTTGTCACTGCTTGGAAAAGCAATCTTGGTGTATTTTCCCAAAGCACACCCCTTGCACAACTCCTAGTGCTTTGTACTGAACTCTGGCACTCCAATCACAATCACCCTCAGTATCCTCAGAGCCCCATGATGCAAATGGGCCATCCTCCTATGCCATAGTTCACAAAGATCATTGTTGTTGGTAGAATGAAATAATGCACTAGCTGGCTGAAACATGAGCTTGTACAACTTCTCATGTCGAGTCTCAATCACTTTGGCCTAAGTGATATTGGACCGCTTGGGAAATATGAGCACATGTCCATCACGAAACAAAACCTCATTGCCCCTCTCCTCAATAGTAGAAACTGAAATCAATTTCTTCTTCAAGCCAAGAACATATAGGACATCTCTCAACAACATGGGTTCTTCAAGCCAAGAACATATAGGACATCTCTCAACAACATGGGAGGTAGAGACTCCCTCTGAAATGATATTGTACCACTACCAACTGCCTTGACCACACGGTCATCTCCAAGCACTACCTCAAGATAACCAATTTGTGTAAGATCTGTCAAATGCTCACGAACACCTGTCATATGGCAGAAGGCACCACTGTCAATGTACCACAGACTGGAATGAGTGGCTCCAGTGGAAAGACATACCACTAAGGAAAACTCCTTCTCGGACCTAGTGGAAAACTCCTCCCTCCTCCACATATGTTGAAGCTGCTATCTGCTTCTTCTTCTTATTAGGACATTGTCCTGTATAGTGCCCAAATTTGTGACATGCAAAGCACTTGACTTTGCTCATGTCCTTCTTGCCTTCACTCTTCGGTTTGTTTTCTCCCTTGGGACCCTTTTTGAATTTCTTCTTGTTGTTGGCAGCAAGAGCCACATTCTCCTCATCATGACCAGTAGATGAACTGCCATGCACATAACCTCTCCGGGTCTCCTCTTGAACAAAGTCAACCCAAAGATGTTCCCACTTGGGAAGATTCTCCCTAGCCACAATGCCCTCAACAAAAACAGCCCATTGTTTGGTCACTCCATTCAATGTTGTCCTCACAAGTTCGTTGTCAGCAATGGCCTCCCCAACAGCTCCAAGTTCATCTCTCACCTGTGTCAACCTGGTAAAATATGTGACCACATTTTCAGCCTTGGTCATTTTAATGCTTTTCAGTTTTTCTCTCAAAACGATCTTTCGGTTCTCATTTGTACTTTGATACAACTTCGTCAAGGACTCCCACATCTAATAGGCATTTGTCTTCCGAATCACATGAGGAATGAAATGGTCCTTGATGGCATCAAGGATGATTCTTTTAGCCTTGATACTCTTCTTGGTGTAGGCTGCTAGAAGAGTAGGATCTGTGGGTACATTCACTGGGTTTGTTGTGGAGTTCTAAACAATGTCCCATAACTAACTTTCTTGCAACAACAAGATCATTCTCTCCTTCGAAGCACCAAAGTTTACTACCCCATCAAGTTTGTCCTCGACCCTTAAACCGGTAGCCATTGACCCTTCTCAGTTGAAAATAAAAATTTCAAAATTTTGTCCGATGAAGTAACTTTTGTCCCCTTCTCTGTCTTGCTAATATAAATCTGCCTTTTCTTTAACTCAGCTCTAATACCATGTAAAATTTCAGACTCCGCCCAATTTCAAGTCTCGCTGATTTTTATCAATGTTTAATGCCCAAAACCCAGATTTATGACAGTGATAAATACTCAGCAGATAAACATAATTTTCAAAACTGAAACATGAGGATTTTGAACAGCATTTAATGCAGAAATAAAATATATCAACAGCACAATATTCAGAAAAAATATTTTGCACAAGGATTTTTGGTCTAACAGTGACCCTAGAAAAACCCACAAGGGGAAAACCAGTGAGAGTGGGTTTTTTATTATTCAAAGCTTCAAAGAATAATTATTTTACAGCAGTCTTATTCTCAGCAAAAATTCACAAACTTATCTCAGAAATTTCTTGAGCAAAACTTCTTCAGAACAGCCCCAATCTGCTCCTCGATTTCAGTGCCAAAAAATTGTACTATTGTACAGCTGTCACAGCATTAAATGTTGTGCAGACTGTTTCAAAATTCGTGCCCATAATTCTTGAAATTCATGCCCAAAAAAACAGAACTGTACAGCCCTCGCTTTTTGTGCCTCCTAGTTGTACGAACTGTACGAAATTGCTTAGAAAATCGTGCCTCCTGCTGTCTCGATTTTTGTGCCAAAACTATTGTACCACAGCCTTGGAATTCGTGCCCTCTTTGCCTCAGAAATCTATAGTATGGCTTCCTCGATTTCTATGCCTTTTTCAGCTATACGACCTCCTCAAAAATCCATATTGTACGGCATGTAGTTGGTTGTACCTTCTACCTTGGAATTCGTGTTGTTCGTTTGCCTTGGGATTCGTGTCAATGCTCAGCAGCCTCCTCCTTCTCGAGCTTGACCTCTCTCTCTTCTCTTGCTCTCCAAAACTCATGAAGAAAATGCTTCAACAACCCCAAAAGGGGTGTGCCCTCCTTACCCTAATCAACTCAATGAGGGGAAGGTGAAAAGTCATCTCATCCAATGGTTGAGATTAGACGAGATGAATGGTGGAGATTAAATCACTTAAGTCACCCACTTTCCCTAAGTCCAAAAAGTCACTTTTAATTTACATCTCATAAATTAAATGACTAGGGTCCACTTTAGGCACTTTCTCACCCCTTAGGTGCCCAAGTGATGAGAAACACTTGCCTAGGTACTTTTTAATTATTTTAGCATTAATCTCCATCATTCATCTCATCTAATATCAACCGTTGGATGAGGTGACCCTTCACCTTCTTTGTCATTGAGTTGATTAGGGTAAGGAGGGCACACCCTTTGAGGGTTGTTAAATCATTTTTCTTCATGAGTTTTGGAGCGCAAGAGAAGAGAGAGAGGTCGAGCTTGAGAAGGAGGAGGCTGTTGAACATTGGCACGAATTCCAAGGCAAATGTACAGCACAGATTCCAAGGCAGAAGGTACATCCAGCTACTGGTGGTACGGTATGGATTTTGAGAGGTCGTACAACTGAAGAAAAGGATAATCCATACAACAAGGTATGGCACACAGTTCAAGGCAATGTGGCACAGATTTCGAGGTGTATTTAATGTTGTAAAATCCGTACAACAAACTCAAAAAAGAAGGAACAAATTTCAAGACAGTCCGTACAACATTTAATGTTGAGACAGTTGTACAAAAGTATGGATTTCTGGCACAGAAATCAAGGAGCTGCAGTTTGGGGATTTTCTGAAGGAGATTTGCTCAAAAATTTCTGAGATACGTTTGTGTAATTTTTGCTGTGAATATTTTGCTGTAACAGAAGATTTCTTTGAGCTCAGAAAATAATAAAATTCCCTCTCTCACTGGTTTTCCCCTTGTGGGTTTTTCCACGTGTGCCATTGCTAAGTGTTTGAATTCCATAAGTCATTCCAAAAAAGTAGGCCTTTTTTAGTCAACCTTTTACAGGCATACGATGGAGAGAACCCAAGCTTACCCCCACACAACTGAAATGTCTATATTGGCTGGGGGGGCATATCCCAAGCATCAAGGGGACCCTCACTACCAACTAAGAAACCCTGACATTGTTTACCAAGTCACGCACAACTACCTAAGTTGTGGAACCGAAACCAGTATCACAAAGGCCTTCACACTGCCAATAATATCACAAAGTTGAAAAGGCCTTTCATCCCTCCAGTATGATGAGCATATTGAATTCATCGAGGCACTGAGACCTACGAAGGGGAAACCCCTTCCATTGTTGGTATGACCCATTTTCTTGTAAGGGCCACCCCTTGGGCCTGGACATCAGGAAGGCGCAAACACCAATGAGAACATGGTAAGGTACAAATGTCCCAAGCCACCAAAGGCAGCCCCCTTGCCCCTCCCTATTTGCCCCAAACAAAACTCCAAAGCACGCATTCCAAACATTTATAAAGTGATTTGGAAGGAAAGAGACATGAGCAATAATACAAATGGCCTAATGCTAAAATTTTGTCCACAATTATAATATGCCCAACAAGTGGCAAGTCAAGAAGAGACCAATCTACAAGTTTCTTTCCAAATTTGCCCATGATACACCTCTATTGATCAGCAAGAGAAACTTGTATGCCAAAGGAATTGCCCAAAAACTGAATGATCAGCCTACGTGTGATACACTTCCACTTTGGATTCAACAAGCATGGGGGTGTCCTTTAGAAATTTTGAGAATCGGTCAATTAATGCAATTCTGAAATTTCACCTCATTTACTTGAGGTATCTTGAATCCAATCCCTGTGAAATTTCAGCCTTAAGGATAATCAGAAATATAAAATTACAACAGCAATATTTCACTTCCCTTCAACCCAATTTCACCCGGCAGCCCAAGAGAATAAATACCATATGAGTGTATTTCAATACCACAATGCTACAGCCATTAGGGCACAAGTTTAAAGACATAACAGATCTGAAATGACTTATTACAGCAGATTAAAACAGCAGCAAATCTCCTCCTTTATCTTCCGGATGTGTTAAATCACTTAACCAATTCAGCTATATGTTATGTAAAATCAGCATGAAATCTCCTCGATCAAAAAGATAACATAAACTGAAAATCAAATCTGCAAGTACACAATATTAGGACAGCTGGAAACTTCATATATATATATATAAAAGATGAAGTACAAGTACATACCACAACTTTATAACAAAGTTGGTACAAGTCAAGCTCTCCAAACCCTAGCTAGGGAAACAAAGAAAACCATAGCCACCAACTCCTAGCTAGGAATCACTCCCAACCAAAGCTGGTCACTTCACCAAAGATCCTCTACATGCTAGCATCAACACTGGCAAGTCCTCCTTGGTACATACAACAAGCTTGTATCACACAAGCTCTCCACACCAGCATTGTTGTCTTCCTTAGGACTTACAAAGCCTAGCCATATTGCATCACACAAGTACATGGCAAGACAACTCTAGTGGGTTTGTGTCCTCAAACCCTAGGTCTTCAACTCTTGCATCAGCACAAGCACCATGGCCTCCATGGAACATAAAGGACACAATAATTGAGTCTTCTTCCAAGCAAGGCATCACACCAAGCTCAAGAATCATCAAGATAATCTCTCATGATCTTGCCCTCGCCTCACATCCCACAAAAACAAGGCTCCAAAATCATACAAGGTGTTAGCTCCACTCTTTAACCAACATCATCCCCAACGTCATGTTCTTCTCTAGGGTTTACATGCATGGCACAAATCCTAGCATCAGAAGAGCAAACCCTGCCATCACACAAAAGCAATCTCTCCATCAACATCCAAGACATCTCTCTCTCTCTCTCTCTCTCTCTCTCTCTCTCTCTCTCTCTCTCCCTCCTAGCGTTTTCTCATGAACCCTAGCATTCAGCTCCTAGGATTTCCTCATAAACTCTAGTGTCTTGCTCCCTGCAACACTTCTCCAAGACAATACAAAGAATAGTACAAATTACAATGATGATAATGAATACAAGAGCTTGCTCCTCCCTTCATATATAGAGTAGGTGAGGGAGGCTAACATAAAACAAGGACATTAGTCCATACAAGTAACCAATAAGGCAAACCCAAATGGAGCACTCTACAATACAACGATGTACATGTATCAAACTAGGGCTTATCCAACTGCAAAAGTGAAATTCCCTCCAACCATGATCCTCCTTGGACTCAACACCCCTCCTCCAAGATGGTGCGCTCTCCAACAAGCCATTAGTCCAGCTCACACTCTTCCACGAGGGTCCACTATCCAAGTGTCCTCATGCAAAGTGATCCTCTAATTGTGTGCCACGTGTCCTCTCATGTGTGCCAATGTGATCACTAAGCTCCAATGCTCCTCCTTAACATATGTGTCTGGGTGCATCACCAACCTACATGAAGTGTGCACGAGTCCTCAAGTCATGTGCCCAACCTCCAAGGTGCACATCACATGGTCCCAAGCTCCTAGGGCTAAGTGTCCTCCTCCAAGTGCCCCTCGCACTCCTCCTCCTAGGTAGGTACCTCCCCTAATCAAGTAAAACCTACTCCCCCATTTTGTGCACCCAATGGGTTAGTCATCATGTTGATCAAGGTAACAACCTCCACAATAAGGGCACTATGCTAGCACTCTAACAAAAGTCAAGCATCGATCCCACTAAGCCATCCATATGTCCATGAAGCATTACCAAAAGGGCTTAAAGACCTAGCACTCTCCTAGCAAGGTGAAAACACTTTTGGTGTAACCCCAAAAGCTAACATCATCTTTACGAGAAACTTGTTTTTTGTAACACCAATCAACTCCCTCGAAATCTACAACCTCTAACTCCAATGCCCCCCCAAAGCTRAAAGAGTAATCCTCCATCGTGATAGAACAACATACATGCTCTGCAAGAGTCACACACACTAGTACAAATCTACACACCTCAACTTCCAAGCAATCACTGCKCATAAGGGTGTGTCTCTCTCCCAGCAATCAACCAAGCAATCTRCAACTTGACATGAAGATGATGAACATGCAAGGAGAATATARCATAGCAAATTGGCTTACACCACCAAACCAAGTTATTCCCTCTTCCCCTCTACTAGGGGCTCCAAAAGAATAAACCATTTGTGAAACTAAAGGAACACAACCCTAGATCATTGCTTTCTACCGAACCTTGAAATCACTCCATAACRAGGAAGACATCAACARTAACCTATCAAAACTCCAACATCCCTAAAGTCAACATCACGAGCCAAGAATCTTTTGGCACCACATCAAAAGCTATTCAGGACATCTTGAAAAGATAATCACATCTCCAACAAGACCAAGACAAGTGGATCAAATCTATCAAAAACAGAATAGAAAATCTGCATACATCTCAACTCATCAATCTTGAAATACCAAGCTCATGGTAAGAGTAACAACAACCCATAAAGGGTCATCATCAATTGGGATTCTCATGCGCCTCAAAAGCTCTAACTACTGAAGCAACAACGTCCACTAGGTCACCTCCCTCTTTCTCAAAGAATCATGAAGCAAGAGAATGATCACGATCAACTCCCTCTCCTTGAGAGAATCCAACAACCCTATCACTAGTACTCATCACTACTCCCATCAACTCCAAGCTCAGAATCAATCACTAACTCCACCACCATAGGTTTTTAACCTATCTCCAAGTTAGGCGTTCCACACCCTTCTTCAATGTGAAATGCTCCAAGACAAGAGAAGATAAGATAATTTTATTGATGTCCAATAAATGACCAAAACATAGGTCAATGGGATTGAGTACAATGATATCCTTACAAAGGGGGAGCCTCAAAATGACTCCTATAAGAAGCAAGATACAAAAAGTAAAGTATGAGAAATCTATGCTAGAGCTGGAAAAACCCTTGACTCCAAGCACGGGTAGCTGCACTAAAAGGGAGAGGTACAGAGGGGTGGATCCAGAGATTGGAAAACACCTGAGTAATGCAAGTAGGTCAYGGTCCCCTAGATCCATCTCTCCTAACATCCAATGTTGAATGAAGAAAACTCAAGATAAAATGATATTCAGAGGAGAAGCTAGTAGAAGATATGGGTCGTCCCCTGAGCTATTGTCTGGAAGTGGCCACCTGTCGCTGAGCCCTAGATGATCTCTTTTGTTTGTTRGTAAGAGATCTAGTCTAGCCATGTCRTTGAGATCTCTGCAAAGGGAGGACGATCTCTCAAGTCTGCACTAATCTGGAGCCAAAATCAAAGAGTACAAATATGAAGAAAATCAAATATGCGAGTACACAATTTTGGATCGCTAGAAACTTCATATATACATAAAAGATGAAGTACAAGTACATACCATTGCTTTATAATAACGCAGATACAAGTCAAGCTCTCCAAACCCTAGCTAGGGAAACCATAAGAAATGTTAGGATATAAGGCTTACGTTTGTAATAAAGTCGCTATATGACTTTAGGTTATTGTTCATGCTTTTGTTCACTTTTTGTGTAAAGCGGTCTATCCCACATTCATAAGTGGAAATGACTTGCTTGATGAGCAAACATATATAAGGTGATAAACTCCATTGTAATAGAGGTACCCAATGTTTTAAAACTCGAACTTCAACTCAGACTTGGCACTGACTCGAATCGATTTGAATTTTACGACTTGGTTTACTAAAAAATACATAAAATATTAAAATTTTAATTAAAAAAATATTTTAAATATTCYAAACCATAAGAGACAAAATATGCAATGTTCRCTCATATATACACCATGTAAGRGTGAATATATCAAAATRGCATGGAGTGCAATACATATCTGAAACAAAATACATGATCAACAAGGAAGGCTCTAAATGGCCTCTAGAGTCCAAAAAACAACATTTACATGCTAGTGGCCTACTACATATCACTGATCAACATGATCAATCATCAATCATCAAACACATCACCAGCACTAGAAATGGGATCCTYGGCATCAACATCTAACACTAACACCTCAGACTCCTCAAGGACATCTGCCACTGCAGTAGTAGTACTAGTAGATGCACAAGCATCATCTCTTTTTTTGGTGCTTCAGAGGAGGGAATTTGGCCTCTTATACCAACCAAGTGTTGTTCCATCCTATGAATGCACCCCCCACCCCCCACCTTTATATGATTTTTGCAATACATCTCACCATCAACAACATCAACATGGATCCATGCAACATCTTTGACTCTTGGGGTTGTTACCCCTTATTTTGTACGGGGATAATAACGATGAATTTCTTCGCTACCCTAGTGATTTTCATCACTAAGAGCCTTGGACAGTTGGGGTACTTGTCGGTTTCATTGACATTAATGACATCCTGATGGCATATTGGTTGATCATGTGATGTAATATCTACTAGTGTGCAATCCCCTTGTTGAAGCCCCTAGGGTTTGGGCATGGCATTAACTTCATTCAAACTTTTGAGCATTTTCACAATTCCCAATGCAATTCACAATTCCAAGGTAATTCACATTTATGAAAGCAGTTCACAATTCCCAAGGCACTAGTCAAAACTATTTTGAGCTACTCTTCACATACCAAGGCTTCTCGTGCCATGCCACATTCCGAATTTCTAAATTCTCACCTCATTCACTCATTTTGAGACATGTGTCACGTCATTTGATGGGACGTCCCCCTTGGAGATTGCATTAGGACTTTATTGTGGCACGTGTGGGCTTGTTGGGCTCTCCCATGCCTTAAGGAAGTCATTAGCATGATTTGAGGAGTGGGATCCCACCCTAGAGACTTCACATTTGATCTTTTGGGAGCTGATTTGAAGGGGCCACCCCCTTCTTAAAGGCTTCCAGTCATCACTTATGGGGACGTTTAACCTTGGAGACCTTCTGTCCACTTGGAAGGGACTTGAGAGTCCTTACTTGCACATTTGATGAGGATTGGTACACCCTCACGCATGACCTGTGGCGCTGTTTTGGAGGGTTTATTTCATGGTTTTGAGGACATTTTTGGCCCAAGAGACTTGGACGTCCACATTTGAGAAACCCTATGAATCTTCCAATTCATACTTTGAGGAGTTGGTGAAGCATCTATACACTTTGGGGGCCTTTGGAGGCGAGACAATGCACCTTGGAGCTATTTCCTTCCTTATTTAGTGGGGACATCCCTCTCTTTGGGTGTTATCTCACCTTGATCATTATACATGTGGCTTGACTACTTTACTTTATTGTTGTTTTAGACCAGTTATGGAGGAAATTGTGTTTTACTCCATAGGCTAGATTTTAGGATCTCTCATGAGATAATATTATTTTATTGTGAAGGAAGATGAGCATCACTCTATATAAAGAGATGCACTTCCTCATTATCACTCATGATTGGATTTTTGGAGCTTTCACTCTTTGGAGCTTAATTGACATATATTTCTTGGGGTATATGGTTGTGTAAAGGGTTCTTTCTTTGTTGATGATTGTTGTCAACTCTTGAAGCTTCTCTATCTTGGTTTTATTTGATGCATAAGGATCTAACGGTGAAATGTTCAAGTCTTCTACAAGCCTCCAAGACCGATCCATTTGAGGGGTAAGTTACCATTTGGAAGGAAAATGTTCTAGGTTCTTCTCCTTCCTTCTTCCTTTGTTGGTTTGGTGATTAATTGGCATCGTGCTTTGTTCTTCCCTATGGATCCCTAGCAAAAATAATTGATTTTGTTGGTGAAACTGAAGGGCTTTCGATTAAAGTTCCCTTCTTATAGACCTTGATATTCATTGTTGATCTTGATTGGGTGAAGGATTATTCTTCCTTTTGGTTCTAATCTAAGCCCTAATCCTTGAATGAAATAAGCCAATTCTTTGGAGGGTTTCTTCTTGACCTTATAAGCCATTTGATTCACCTTGACTCCACTACCCTAGTTGGATTTGGCATTGATATCTACTTTCTTCTATCACTTATTTTAAAACCCTAACAAAACCCAAAACTTTGTTTTACTAAGGCTACTCTCAACTTCACCTTGTGCCTCATTGCTTGGTCTTAGTAATCCTACAATAGAGATACCTCGCTTAAGTCGGAGGAGAAAGTGAAGAGGATATAGGTTACTGAGGTGATAGTAGTGACCATCCTAATAGTTTCCCCTTGAGTTGTACCTTGTGAATTAGGGCTTTATCAATAATTACAATTTGGGTAGTAACAGGGGCCATGGTAAATGTAAACAAATATGCAAACAGCAAACCTTATCTTAATTTTTTTTGCAACAAAAGACATATTTCAGATCTAGCATTTTATGAGAAAAATAGAGGGGGTGGGGGGGCCAGATTTAACATACCTTGGATTGAGATCAATGGGCACAAGAATCCAGTCAACTCCTCCTCCAAGCTTGAAGATGGGCCTTAGCCTCCTAACTTAGATGCCAAATCCACAGCAAACAACCCACAAGGATTGCCAAACAAACTCCAAGCTCGCTTTAAATCACAATGTTCAATGCTGCTCCAAAAACTCCAAATGCTCAATGAGAGGTGTGAGGCAAATAGAGTGGGGGGGATGTCTCTTTGTAATGAGGTTTTAGGGTTTAGGACGAGTGAAACTAGGTATTAGGTGTAATTTTTAAAAAATTAAGTTTACCCTCAAAATATGTGTCGCAAACCTGTAGAGTACGACTCAACCGAGTCAAACCGGTTTGGTACGACACCAATCCTCGTACGATTTAGATGGCCAAGTTGGAATGTGTGGAGACCAACTCGATCGAGTCCGAGTCCAATTTGACCAAGTTAAGAAAACCTTGGAGGTACCGGTTATTCATAATATCAATAAGTGTGATTGTGTAATTTCTCTCATGTGCTCTGTGATTTAATAACCCTATCTAGGGTTTCTAGCTTTTGTAACATGGTATTAAAGCACGAAGGCCCAGTCTCTTAGTAAGTAAATCTGTTTGAGTACTAGGAAGAGTCTAGGAATCTAAAGTCGTTTCAAGAGTCTCAAGCCTTTGAAAGACAAGGTTTCCACTCTTGCAACCTCAATGTCACCTGGAAAGAGAGTCGCCGCCACTAGAAATCAATTGATCAATTATAAGTCATCTTGTGGAATCATCGTTGTTGCTTGAAGAAACTCGCCAACATTCAAAATGAGAGATCGAGGAAGAGACTACGCTCAATTGGGATTAAAGACTACACCATTTTTTTTGCACGAATAGAAACATGGAGAGGAGCAACTAATCGTGTATCCAAGCATGTGGAGGAGTTACCAATTCCAACCATCATTCGTTCTAGCCACCATATTGAAGGAGACATTGTATAGAAGAGGTATCGTATAGCAAAGACAGCTACAATATAGATGAACCAGTCTATAGCCACCGAGGTCGAGTTTCTTTCAAGTTGTCGTATCAGGAAGAGTTGTCATATCATAATCGTCGCCATAGCCACCATACTAAGGAGGCATGTAGAGGAGTTGTACACACATGAAAGAGGATGCAGTTGAGCCTAATCATTAATAGCAAAGCCTCTGCTATGTTCCCACGCAACCTAATCAAAAGTATCTATTACAAAGCGACAAGGCATTCACAAATTTGAATCCGAAGAGACAAAGTTCTCACTAATTTCACAGATTCAATACCCAACATTAATTCAACAGCAGTTCTCACTTATTTCCAACAAAAATCTGATTTTATTTACTGATTTTATCTTTCCAATAGTGTTTTTGAGCAGATTTGATTGTCTAACAACAAGTTTGACTCGTTTAAACAATATTGTTCATAAGGTTTGTTCATGTTTTCAATAGAAATCCCATTAGAAAAATGCTAGGGTGACCAACTAAACTGTATTGAGAATGGGAACTCCTAAAAAGCCTCATGGGGGCGGGTCTGCCAGCTGAAGTTGGAGAGGAGATGCGTGATCTCAATGATCCGGTGTCTGATGTGTCCTGGGTCTCTGCATGTCGCTTTCTACCACCACCAGACAAGATAGAAGAAAAAAAGGAAGCGACCCACCTGACAGGGTTCATTTTGGGAGATCCTATAAGATTTGTATGCTGTGTCTTAACACCTCTTTAGTCAAAAGAGCTAGGTATCTATGTCAAGATAGAGGAAGTGATGGTGGAAGCCCCCAAGTTCCAGTGGAGGCAGTGGAACCTCCTTCTGATCTCATAATAAATGGCACATGAAGATGAGCTACTCCTCCAACTCAATCTCTTGCAAGTGACACAACTAGCAAGTCCTTCCAACCATAGGATGTGAAGAATTGTCTCAATCCAAAGCTAGTAAGAGAAA
>JASDQU010209504.1:1596-28002 GCA_032191745.1 Picea mariana
GATAAAGGAAAGAAGGAGGAGACCTTGGACCCAATTATGATGGAAGACTACCAAATCAAGCGGATCATGGCAACAGTTGGAAGGACGCACAATGGAGTACCCTACCAATACAAGGTGAACACCAAGAAGAGAGCCGCAGCCGCGAGGGAATGCTTGGAAAATGATGAATAGGAGGTAGAGGTTCTCCATGCTATGAAGTAGATTGAGGAAATACTACATGCGACATATGAGAGGAAGACGAGAGGTCCAAGTGCAGAAGTAGAAGGCAACACTCCTATCCATATTAGGGTCAGTTTGGAACCCACAAACCCATGTGCGACTAATACACCAAGAAGAACACCACTGTTTAGACAACCGAATTTCGGGAGAAGGAGGACAACATGAAGTACATCTACACAAGGAAGAACAACTGGAGGAGCCAGTTAAGGAAGTAGTAGTCAAGTATCTACACCGCGCAAAGGTAGTAGTTCAATATTTAAGATGGCACGAAATGATCCAACCATCAGATTACTAGAATTCAAAGGTGAAGCGTTGGGGACCCGGAGAAGCACCTGTTTATCTATGAAAAGATTTGGGAAGCAAAACAAATCATAGACGAGGACACTAAACTTCCACAATTAGCTATCACATTAAGAGATCACGCATTGGATTGGTATATGAGTTTAGCTGCAAACAGTCCGCCAGGGACAACCAGAACGATTGGAGATATCAAGAAGCTGCTGATAAATGAGCTCCAGAAGATGAATTCAGAGGACCAATATATTAGCACTCTGTAATTTGCCCAAGGCTATGAAGGCAGTCACAGAGGCAACATCAAAACCGCTTGAAGTCCTGGATCTAGCCGTCCAAGACACAGAGAGGGCTCTCTTTGTCTGATCTAGCTTGGTTTGGAATAGGATATTAGGCTAGTTATTAAAGTATAGGGGTTTGTTTTAAAATGTTTTGGTTGGAACAAGAGAGAAGAGGCCATTGGGCAATGGAGTCATAGAGTCATAGCTAGCATCAAAATAAGACAGATTTGACAGGCCATTAATACACGGTAAGTTAGGTAGATCATTGTATCTTCATAGGCTTGAGGTATGGCAGAGGGGAAAAAGGTTTAAAGAAGTCAAATTAAATACAGAGCAATAAATAATTCAGAATTCAACTTTCAGTAGAAAAACATAAAAACTATTCTAAGCCAAGTGAGAGAGTGTATATTTCAACAAGTTTTTCCCTATTACTTCTTAGAATAATTAAGACTGCAGAAGACAAGATGGTGTTACAGAGGGAGACAAAATTACAGAGAAAAACTTCACCAGGGGATTTTACACAAGAATCGTGTCATATGGAACTATGTTGCTGTAGGTTATTTGATAACATCCCCGTGTATAATTAACATCCAAATGAAAAGTCAGGTCCAGGAGGGCCTAACAGGATTTTTCCATCCCATCGGGTCCAACCCCTCCCCATTACAAGAACACTCTCTTTTATAACAATAGCTCTGCTATCTTTGATTTGCTGGCAAATAAAATCATAACAAATAATACTAAAAATAGTAAAACTGTTAAAAAACTTGAATTGCTCGAAATTGTTGGAGTCGAATGCTCTCTTCAAATTTTGCACTTGTGCTCAAATATGGACTTGACCGTTTAACTGCTTAACTCATGCCTTGAAATGCTAGATGGTTGACTGGACATGTGGATCTTCGATAATCAGATGTCTTAGATATGCAGTTGATTTAATATTTGACTCGCTGAGAATGTTTTACCACCTGTGCCTTAGCTACCCTATTATTATGGATCTAATCCATAAAATCAGAGATTTGATCTTCTATTACTAAAACTCTGCCACATGCCTGATTCTTTGCCAAAAATATGGGCAAGACCAATTAGATCCTAAAAATAATTCAACACCTGAAAATCTGGGATTGACTGCTGATTTCTTGGCTTAAAATCTGTACCAAAACTGAAGACATAAACCTCGGTGAGGAACTCTCAGCGACTGTGCAATTGCCACTACTACTAGCATTGTCAAATATTGCCACCTATAGATGCTCTGTAACAGTAAATGCCAACAGAGAGTCATACTGCTCCCTGAAACCACTGATTAAATCTCTGAGATTTTGGGTCTGGAATCAATCTTCCACCTCACCAATATATGACTAGTCGAAGCAGTATTTCCTCCAATCAATCCATAATAGAATCAATAACAGTTAAGTTGTATTCCTCAGTATCGCCAACGAGTGCTAATTTGTTCCTTGAGAATTTGGCAACACTATGAATGGGATTTTTCAAGCATCCATGCTGTCTTTTTGCAAATTGACTATCACATATTCTGTTGTAAGATCTTCATTTTTAATGTGTACTGCTATAAATTTTGCTATAGGTGCTCTGCGTTGGAGGATTTTGGCCTTTTTATCTCTACCTTTATATGTTTCTTCCTAATGAACATTCAGGTGTTTGAAAACCTTGAATGAATATACATAGACACGAGCTAAGACCTACTGATCTTTAGCTTTGTGATGCTACCTGTTCTCCATTTGTCCACTTCATTGTTGCCTCAAAACTGAGCTGCAATTTCTGATCTCAGAAACCTGTCGATTCCCACTATTGATTCTCTGTGGAAGTATTGACTGGAGATGCATTCAATTCCTCTTCACATCTGCACCATTCCCATGATAACATGCAGCCTGAGTTCTT
The DNA here is from genome assembly GCA_032191745.1 of Picea mariana. Lineage (NCBI taxonomy): Eukaryota > Viridiplantae > Streptophyta > Pinopsida > Pinales > Pinaceae > Picea > Picea mariana. The sequence goes on from JASDQU010209504.1 coordinate 4,278, forward strand.
GAAAAATTTCATTTGAGAAGTGATATGCCATTTTCTTAGAGCGTTCCCTGCGCATCCTTTCCACTATATGCTCTCGAATTTGAAAATTTTCCAATGTATAATCTAGAGTAAGCCTTGCACAATGAAACTGCAAGTGCATATCAGACACAAAAATATGTTGATTGAATCGATTGGAGGACTGTTTAACAATCTCCTCTTTTGTTCAATGCGTAGAGCAAACTAGATTGACCTATAAGTTTTTCATGGTGCCTCATGTATGTTGTTTTCCCTTTGCGTTATTTACAACAGTTCACCGTGGTTTCAATGCAAGCGTCCTGACAGCTTCAAATGGTGGGATATATTTCCGCATCCGCCAGGTGAAAGAATTCGTAGGTGTTTCTATACACCAATTCTCCCAAAGCCTGTTGACGCATTGTGTACAATACTCTGCCCCCGTGGGCTTCTCCTCCTTGTGGCTTGTCGCTTGGTGGTTGACATTTGGGCATTGTGTTGGCTCAATAACAAGTGTGCTGTAGATTGACAGAATTCAAGAGAGCAGAGATGCACAGTAATAACACACAAATAATGAATTGTATATTCCTCTATAAACACAACACAGTACACATATATATAGTTGGATTCAGATCCAACTGATTCCACTCATGGAGGGATAGGTTGAGAGAATATCTCAACAGCCTCCTACAAATCTTCAACCAATCCCAAATTAATCATTAATTCTAACATAGATGAGGTGCGCTAGAGCTGGAGTTTGGCCTTCGAGCCACCTTTTTTTAATAAAATCGCCCCTTGCTAATTACCCAGGCATCTGGCAGAAAAGCGTTAACACCCTGCATTTCTTATTGTATATATTTTTTACCTTTATGGGACTTCCAACAGGGTCTCATTCACATCATGCCGAATAAGTTCAAAATTTGGATGCCCAATCCATTTCCTTAGGTTATCTTTTGATCCAGTGAAAACGTTGTCAGCAACAATCACCTCATTGTTGCCAGATTCCATCAACCGATCGACCAAATGAGATCCAATGAAGCCAACTCCTCTAGTCACCAGAATTCGTAGTTTTGCCTGCGATAATTTCGAGTAACGTGAGGGCGAGGGATTTGGAGGAGGCCTAGGAACCGCCTGAGAACTAGCATTAGTTTTATTTTTTCCATGAATTTTTTTTTCTCGATATTATATAGAGTATAAGATCATTTACAATGCAGGTCAATCGTCGAAATAGTATGGGTGCAATGAACAGTGGCCGGCGCACCAAAACAGAGACGATAAGAACCAATACAGTAACTCAAAGAAACAGTTCTGTAACAAAGCGAGTCAATGGACACAACTATCTGGAGCAAAACCGAAAGATTCAGCCAAAACAAAGCAGCAAAAGCGATGTACGCCAGTCCATGGTCTTCAGTCAGTTGATTCTTAGACGATACCATCAAACGAAAGCGCTGGACACCAGTCGATCGGTCAATAGATGTTTAGAAAGGTGATAGGACTCTCGGTCCCTCTATCACTATGGAAGATCGAGAGTCTGACAACCTCTTCAATTAACGATCTCTTTGAGAGGGTGTCTGCCTCACGATTGTAAGCCCTGGGGATGTGCTGGAAACTGATGTTTGTGAAACCTTTGGAGAGATCCTGAGTCTTTTGTTTCCAGCAATCGACGTGGATAGCATGGAGCTTGGCCTTATGGTTAATCCAGTCAATGATGACTCTCGAGTCACCGCGGACGAGCAAATGATCAATTGACCACAAGGAAGCAAGCCAGAGGGAAGCCCAAAGACCCATTAGTTCCGCTTTTGTGTTTGATCCCGGACCACAGTTGAGGAACCATTTGGTGATTCTTGTAGGATGCGCTTTGAAATAACCACCATCTCCACAGCAGAGGCCATTTGTGAGGGCCGCTCCATCGAAACACGCCAAGGTGTGCCCAGCTGGCAAACTAAGATCAATCGCTTTGAGGAGCGAGAGCCTAATAGAAGATTGCTGCCAGTTGAAGGAGACCAGGACTCTGTGCAGGACAGCCAACAGAGAGGGGGTGCGATCCTCAAACAGTGCTTTATTACGCTCGATCCAGAGGTGCCAGCTAACATGGACAACCAAAACATTCGGCGAAGATTTATTCAAATGCCACGAATTGAAGCAGTCAGAGAATGTTTCGCCTTTCCAGGAGAATGGAAGCTTGAAAAAATTAAAAGTTCTGATCCAAACTTCCGTCGATAACTCACAGTGAATTAAAATGTGGGGGACGTCTTCCTGTGCATGGCGGCAGAGTGAGCAAATTCCGGGGCCCTCCCAGCCCCTCCGGCGAAGCGGATCCCATGTTAGGATCTTTCCTTTTCCAGCCAGCCAAATGAACAGCTTTAATTTTAGAGGCAGCTTCCAATTCCAGAGTTGAAAGATCCAAGAAAAATCAGACGCGTGGTCCAGTTGTTTTTCCAGTGCTATGTAAAGATTTTTAACGGAAATGATGCCTGAAGCATCCCCTCCAGCCCACAACAGGACGTCCGGCTCCGCTACAATGGAAATACCAGCACTGTTAAGTGCTTCAATGTATCTGCACCATTCTTTTGCCTCCCCACCGCTAAGAGACAGTTCAGTACACCCCTTCCATTTATCCGGGAGAAAGGGGGATCCACAAGGAATACCAACCTGTGCAAGATGTAAAAAATTGGAAGAGGCGAGCTTTGAACACAGGGCATGGGAGAGAATCGAGCATCCCTCCATACCTATAATTTTATCCCTTCCGATTTTAATCTCTGTACATGAGCCCGGCTTCCAACGGAGCCAATGGAGAATGACAGGGGCAGCTGCAACCAGGCCCTTCCAGAACGGAGAAGCCCTCTTTTGCTGTAAAGTTGGCAATCGAATCCAATCGCAGAGTCTCAAGGAGCCAATATACTTTTCGATAACAATTCGGTGCCAGATACTGTCGATAGTAACCACTCTCCAAAGGGAACTAGCCAGGAGAGCTGTATTGAAAGTAAAAATGCTTTTTAGACCCCATCCGCTTGCCTTTTTTGGCTTTGTCAAAGTGTCCCAACTGCAGAGATGAAAGCTGTGTTTTTTTCCAAGACCATTCCATAGAAAATTTGATGAGAGTCTCCGGAGCGTGTTGATGGTATTTTTTGGGATTCTCTCCAAGGTCATCCAGAAGATCGCCAGGCCTTCCAGCACAGCCTTTACCAGGGTTAGGCGACCCCCCATCGATAGCCAAATGTTGCACCAGCCGCCTATTTTTCTTTCAAAAAGTTTGACAAGCTAGAGCCACTCATCAGGCGAGGAAGCTCCCAACTTGAGCTGATACCCAAGGTACTTGAACCCTTCTCTCAGGACAATAAAAGTGTAAGGAATGGAAATTTTGAAGCAAAGAAGTTTGGGTTCCGAAAGAGCCCAGAAGTGCACTGTGGTTTTTGATTGGTTGATGGAGAGTCCCGAGACTGAGCAGAATTGGAAAAGCACCTCCTGAATAATAGTCCACTCCGCCAGGACAACGTTCGTCATGAGTAGGACATCGTCCACGAACATAAGGTGAAACATCTTAATGAGCTTTGTAACTTTAATACCGGAGATTTTATGATCAGTGAAGCTTTTTTTGAGAAGGAGGCTGAGGCCTTCCATGATTAATATAAAGAGATAGGAGGAGAGAGGGCATCCTTGACGGAGGCCCCTCTCAAAATTGAAAAAGCTTGTGGCCTCACCGTTGATTATAACTGCAGAGTTGGCACTAGTGACACAAGCTAGAATCCAATTTGTAAACTTTTCTCCAAATCCAACCGCAAAGAGCACAAGTCTCAGAAACTTTCAATCAATGCTGTCGAAAGCATTTTTGAGGTCCAGTTTCATGATCAATGCTTTTTGATTTTTCTGCTTGATACTGTGGATACACTCATGGGCTACTCCGATAGCATCCTGGATTCTTCTGCCCTTTAAGAATCCGAGTTGTTCTACCGATAGATTCCTTTCAAGAAAGGGCTTGATTCGGTTAGAGATGACTTTTGAGATTAATTTATAGATGAGGTTGCAGAGGGAGATCGATCGAAAATCAAAGAAAGTGAGCGAGGTGTCCTTTTTTGGAATCAGGACCAGGAACGTAGCATTAAGGCTCCCCGAGATTTTACCCTTTAAGCGGGAGTCTTCCACCAACTGAAGTAAATCCACGCCTACAAGATCGAAAAAATAAATAAAAAATTCAGAAGTCCAGCCATCCGGCCCAGGGCTTCTCTCCTTTTTAAACTGAGATAAAATATCTTTGATCTCTGAGAGTGTAACAGGATTATAAAGCTCGGTAGCAGCTTCAACAGAAATAAAATGAGGATAAAGAGCAGCTGTAGTGGCCTTTTCAAAGAGATTTTGGTTGCTGGAAGCTTTGAATTGTTGTTTGTAGTGTGAAACTACCTCTGCCTTTATTGCTTCTTTCCCTCTGATGGACTCCTTTTCAGTGTTGTCGATGGACCAAATAGATTTTTTACTCCTATTATAAGTTGCCAGCTTATGAAAGTACTTGGTATTAGATTCCCCGCTCTTTAACCACGTCGCGCGACTGCGCAATCTCCAAGCATTCTCTTTCTCACGTAGGATGTCAACTCTATTAGATTCTAGAGCAGAAAGGTCGGCTGTCTGCACCTCCGTCAAGGCTGTAAAAGTTGAAGAATAAATATAATTTTGGATCTCCGATTCCAGCTGTATAAGACAGGCCGATTGAGATAGTTTTAACTCCAGAAACCACTTTTTAGATTTGGATTTAAGAACCTTTAGTTTCCAGGCAATGCGCCTCTGTGGATTTTCTTCATCCAAGAAGCGATGGTCCGTCCATACCTCACGTACTAAAGTAGAGTAGTCCCCATTTTGTGTCCAATGGTGATTAAATTTAAAGGGAGTCGAACGGTGAAGCGCCGAGGGCAACAATTTGAGGAGGATCGGAGCATGATCCGAGAGAAAAGGAAACTCCACCCACGAGGATGGAGAGGAAGAAGAAGTCAAGAAGGCCTCCGCTACCAGAAACCGATCCAGCCTTCTTGCAATGGCATCTGTACCTATACGCCCATTTCGCCAAGTTGGAACCAGACAAGGTGGCTGGACATCAATCAGGTTGTTTGAAGCGAAGAGCTCCCTGTAGAAGGCCTCCGAAGATCCCGGCAAGAAGGGACCTCCCCAATGTTCTTCTGCAGTAAGAATAATATTCAAATCTCCTCCAAGAATGAGATTAGGTAAGGAGAGGACACCACTTTCAGCCAAGTGTTTCCAGAAGCTAGGTTTGTTTGAACACGGGCCATAGACATTTAAAAACGCAGCCTCCTGATCAGTAACAAGGTAGCGACCTGTCAATAAAATGCCCCCCGCGTCAGATAAGGTCTCAGCTCAAATAGATCTGGGTTCCAGGCAACCAATAATCCACCAGAGTTACCAAGGGAGCTTCCAGCCGCAGTAACCCACGTAGAGCGGAAACGATGCACAAAATCTCTGGAGAGTTGATCAGACACAAGGGTCTCTTGGAGAAAGATAAGATCCGGCTTAGAAGTGTCCAGCAGTCCTCTGAAGGAGGCAGCCTTGAGGGGGCCTCCGATCCCCTGGATGTTTAGGGAGAGCACAATCATTACTTAGTTCTGGCCAAGGCCTTAAGTGCTCTAAGGGCCTTTCCTTCCTGCATGGGAAGGTCAGTTGAAGCTATCTGTGTGCTCTCTAACTCTTTTTTCTTCCTGGAACTGCGAGTCTGAAGAGGGGAGAGGTCCACTCCGATACCTCTCGACCAAGCCAGGGCGATAGAGTCTTTGTCTGAAGAAAGTGTAGAAGAGGAGCCCCGCTCTGTGGCTGAAAGGATTCGTTCTTTGCCCCGGAACATGGGTAGCAGGGAGAGGTTGCTCGGGAGAGTACTAGGAGAGGGCAAAGGGTTCAACGATTCTAGAAGTCTAACGTCTTCGTCCTCCGATTGACTAAAACCCGGAAGCGTGGAAGGGGATACTACCGGGGTTAAGGATGAGGACGGGCTAACCAGCGACCTGTCTAAGGTGGAGGGAGGGGGCAGTTTCTGCATTGCCGGAAGAAGGGAGGAGAGGTTTGTCTCAACGGGGGGAGGGACTGGGATTTCAGAAATTCGAGGTGAAAAAGGGAGAGTGTGTTCTGAAGGGTTAAGAGGTCCAGTGGGAGGCGTCTCAACAGCGGGAGAGGAGAGGGGCTCACTACGATTGGCAGAGAGCCAGGAGTACTCTGAAATGGAGGTCTTCTCGGCTTCAGAGAGAGTTCTGAAAAGAGAAGGACAGAGAAGATTTAGCTTATACAACGGATCAGCAGGGTTCCCCGGAGTAGGTTGGGAGACAAGTCGAAGAGGCGAATCTAGGTAAGCCAGGGATGGATCAGCCTCCAAGTAGTCAGGGGGGTTGTGAAATAGATCGCTTTCTTCAGAGGAATTGATAGAAGACTTACCCGGGCAATCTCGACGGAGGTGTCCTGTTTCTCGACAAAGGTTGCAACGGAAGGGGAGACCAAGGTAATCCAGTGTTTGGATGAGTTTTTGCCCTCTTCAAACGATCTCCAGTGTTTCCGGAAGGACTGAAGTGATATCAATCTCAACCAGCACTCTACCCATTTTTCTCCACGGTCCATTGAGCAGCTGAGGATCAAGTGCCATGAATGTCCCCAGAGAGTTTCCGATAGCAGTCAAGGCTTCTTCATTCCAGAGATGTAGAGGGAGATCCGGAAGAAGAACCCAGAGATGCCTGAGTTGAAAGTACTCCGTGTCTGGATTGAAAGCTAATCTCCAACGCTTTAGCATTAAGCTACTTCCACCGTAGACCCACAAAGTAGAAAGTAAAAGGGAGGCATCATCTGGAGAGTTACAGTGAAAGAAAATCTAGCCTTTCTTGAGGTACCGAACTTGCGGCAAGTAGCCCAATACAGGAACCCACTTGATCTTTATCCAGTCCTCCAGTGGCTGAGGACACAGACGCTTGTAAGAAAAACGACCCACCAAAGAACAGGAAGACATCATAACAAGGTTTTCGAAACCTGCTCCGTCCCCCAAAACCAGTCGCTTTGATCTTCTGGAAGATTTCCACGCTTTCTGGCCACAGGAGGCTTGACGATGGGTGGAAGCTGCTTTATGAAGACCGACATGAGCCCGCAGGGGAACGGAGGGTGGATCAAGGGAGGACCTGTCAGGGACCGAAGGATCTGGCTTAGAAGCAGGAGAAGCCTGTTCGATAGGGGACACGGAGGGACCCGAGGGAAAATTTGAAAAAGAAGGCTTGGAGGGAAAAGACTGTCGCGCCGATTCGAGGGAATCCAGTTTTTCAAATAGGCCCACTTGTTTCCATAAGAGTTCATTTGTAGGCTGCATCAGAGGGTAAGTAAGCGGATCCATTTAAATAAAGCAGTGACCAGACTATAGGCCCAGAAGGAGGAAGATCGAGGTGGAAAGGGAAGGATCTGGCGGCTGGGAAGCTCTGAAAAACAGTGTCTGAAGTTTACAGAAAAGAGGGAACAGGTTAGGGGGACAGAACCAATGAGGAGAGACGAAGTTCAGAAAGACTAGTAGCTGGACAATGAGTCCAAAAACCGAAACAATGTGGTACTAGTTTGTCTGTAGTTAAACAGGAAAAAAAACGACCAATGTATGGAACCCAGCTTTGGAAAATACAGTGGTTCTTTGAATCAGGACCAGGCCATGTAGGTAGTTGGAGGGCAGATGGACTAGCTGAGACAATAGTTAGGTTAACTTTTAGTTAATCAACAGGGCCACTGGCAGAGATTTGTGAAGGATGATCCAGGGTAGTCTGGGTCGCTGCCATCGCTGCCAAAGCTCAAAAAACCAAACTAGCATTAGTTGTAGCTCCATTTGATGAATAAAAAACAACCATTGTCAAACTCTCTCTTCTTCTACCTTAACATTAGATTCTATATGCACCGTTGTAGCATCCAAACACTTAAATTTTAAAAACAACTTTCTAAAACCCATCCAAACAAACAAGACACATAAGTCTAATTAGGCCATCAACCATGTCAAAAACATAGCAAAAGTTGCGGGTCTGAGCTCCAGGAGCTTGCACTGTCAGTTATTCACCTCTGAGTGCTTGTACAATGAAATTGCTAACAACACATCCATTGTCAATGTATTGAAAATTCGAGCAATGCGAATCTCTAAGCCATGTTGTCTGTGATAGTCGAACATTAATGTTTCTGCCACATGCTTTTCTTCATCATAGAAACTTCTTACATCAATAGGGTTAACATTACCCCAATATTCCTCCTTTTGTGGATGCTCAAGAGAATCACCATAGACTTCAGACGTTGAGGTTAACAAAATTTTTGCACCAACTCGCTTGGCAAGTCCCAACATATTCAATGTGCCAATCACGTTAGTCTTTATTGTCTTCACATGATTATATTTATAGAATATAGGTGATGCTGGGCAAGCCAAATGATAGATCTGATCCACTTATAATCCCACATGGAGGAGGAAAGCCTATCGTTTACTCTTTATATACACAAACCTTTTAATATATAGTTGATGTAGTGAGCCCAAGGTTCCCCACTTGTGCTTGGCATTGATTCTTGGGTGATGTTGTTAACCATTGGTAGTATTGATTTGTAGATGGATGTTGTTAACCATTGGTAGTATTGATTTGTAGATGGCTTGATAACTTGTGAGAATGGTGATTGGCCCCCGATCAATATTATTTTTTTGGTTAAAATTTTAATATAACCTTGTACTCTATGTTGTTAACCATTGGTAGTATTGATTTGTAGATGGATGTTGTTAACCATTGGTAGTATTGATTTGTAGATGGCTTGATAACTTGTGAGAATGGTGATTGGCCCCCGATCAATATTAATTTTTTGGTTAAAATTTTAATATAACCTTGTACTCTATGTTGTTAACCATTGGTAGTATTGATTTGTAGATGGATGTTGTTAACCATTGGTAGTATTGATTTGTAGATGGCTTGATAACTTGTGAGAATGGTGATTGGCCCTCGATCAATATTAATTTTTTGGTTAAAATTTTAATATAACCTTGTACTCTGTAACAGGACTGAGAGCTATTTTGGATCTAAAAATAGACCAAAAAATGAATATCGATATTATTTTTTTGGTTAAAATTTTAATATAACCTTGTACCCTGTAATAGGACTCAGAGCTATTTTGGATCTAAAAATAGACCAAAAGCTGAATATCAATATTATTTTTTTGGTTAAAATTTTAATATAACCTTGTACCCTATAACAGGACTGAGAGCTAATTTGGATCTAAAAATAGACCAAAAGCTGAATATAAAACCAAGCTTTGGCTACCCAAAACCAAATTCAAAAATGCATAATTTTTGTCCAAACAAAACCTAAGAGACAGTGACGAAGATCATTTATTTTACGGCATTCAGGAGAAGTGCAGATGGAATTTTTATCACCTTCTCCTTTTAAATATGTGCCATGACAAATTTGATTCAAGATATTTTTGAATACGAACCCACCTTGTAGGATAAAACATTTTTTTTGACCTGCAATCCAAACCAATATATAAAATTCAACAACCCTGATTTTCCTATAATTATAGGGTCCTAACACAATACATGAAGGAGATGATAGAGATCATACAAAAACCAGGAGAATCTGTATGAGAGATTGACCAGAGATTCAAGTGACTAAAGGGAAAGCTAAAATACGTCATGACAGATATGCAACATAGGCATATGTTCGTCAATTCAATGTTACCACACTTGAAATATCCACTGCGACAATAGAGGTTTCAGAAGCAGGCAGAGGCTCTACAGGGAGCCCTGCAATTGGAAGAGAACCAATATCAAAAGACAGATCTAGCCATCGAGGAACTAAAGGAGGATCTGAAGAACTTAACATTCCAGCTAAACCAGAACAAGAACAAGGACAAAAGAGAAGTCGTTTGGTGTAACACATATAGGACAGAAGGACACCATAAGAATGAATGTCCAACATTCGCGTAGTACATGGCAATAGGAATGCCAAACCCGTTACCAGCATAAGGACTATGGTGTGAGATTTGTAAGAAATAGGGTCACGATCCATATCATTGCCCAATGATGTAGAAGTACCAGATAGCGTCGAAGAGCTTGTATTGCAACTTTTGCAAGTCAGTAGGCCATGATGACAAAGATTGCAGAACCATGGAATTGATGAGGGAAAGAACATCAGATGTATATAAGGTGCAGGCAGAAATGATGACTGGGCAATCCGCACCCCATTTTAATCAAGTCCCAACCGCGTACAACACTGAGCAACAACCATACAACATTGCACAGCCACTGTATAATACCACACAACCAGACTATAATACCGTGCAGTATAACTAGGCGCCTCAATATAACGCGCTGTGAGGGGATCGATTTGGCTATAGAGGCGGAGGAAGAGCAAGAGGAGGATTTGGAAGAGGTAGAGGACCAGTGGTATGTCACAATTGTCAACAACTAGGACACTACGCAAGAGAATGTCCACCTCTGCCACTGACCTGTATGTATTGTTGCCCATCAAATCATGACACAAAAGAATCCTTGACACTATTAGGACAGATCCAGGAGAAGAGAAATCAGAACAATCAGAATGTTTAGTGGATTTCAGCAGAAGTGAGGGATGAAGGAAGAAACATCAACATTGTTACACAAGGTGGAGCTAAAACAGGAAACGACGTCGTATGACAAGAACCAACACAACACCAATGGATGAAGAAAAATGTTGAACCAAGGAACCAGTTCGACTCATAGAACGAGAAGGAGATATTCAAGCAAGATAGACAAGAATTTCTGAAGCCAGACATTGCGTCAACATCAACCACGCAACATAGTAAATAAGTACCCAAATACGAGATGCCTCCATTGTTGGATCACACCAAAGAAACACAACCCATGGTACAAGTAAGTACGATTAAAGGCATTTTGCAATCATGTGTAAAATTACTAAATGATCCATCCTTTGTTAAAGTATTACAAAACATGCTAGAAAGATGTAGGGTAGAGGCAAAAGGAAAGTTAGAACATAAAATAGTCAATCACCTACATACAAGGAGGAGAACAAGTAGGGAGTTCAGGATGAACGCCAACATTGGAGATTTCAACATGGGAGATATTATACTAGATTTATGATCCAAAGTCAATGTATTACCCAAGAAGACATGGGAATGTATGTGAGAACCCACATTAGGATATTCACCTGTTCAACTGAAAATCTCAAACCAACATAGAGTTCTACTAATTGGAAGACTAAAAGGAGTGACAATAGACCTGGATGGAGTGTGGACTAAAGCCGATTTCGAAGTAATTGAGATAGTGGACAACACAACACCTTATCCAACATTGCTTGGCTTGGACTGGGCATCTAATAACTAGGACATAATCAAATTAAAGACGTGGAAGATGACCTTCGAGTCCATAGAATACAGAGTCATTATGCCATTGGATCCATCAGAAGGGGAACAGTTTGTAAAGCCTACTTGCTCGGACCTGGAGGAAATGAACAAGGTGTACAGAACAACTGCGTGAGATGAGGATTACGTAAAACCAACTGCAGATGAGACACTCAATTGGTGAAGTATCAACTCATGTGCGTCAGACTCATATACGAGCTTAGAGAATTGGAAACAGAGGTTACATGAGGTCTCCACAAGGAGATGCACAAGAATAGACTGCACAATAAGATCGGTAGGTACGAAGATAAGGGAACCTCCCAACATCCATGGGGTAAATGACCTGGAAACATTCTTAACATGGTATGAAGATGAAGTGGTAGAAAATCATAGGCTCTTATCCCTAGATATAGCACTGAAGGCGACACATGCGATATGGTGGGGTACGCACAAAGAAACAATCAAGGACTTGTACGAATGTAAGCAGTTACTGCACATTAGGTTTGGCACAGAACAAGGAAGCAACCAACGACATAAATATGATGGACAGGGGGCACAAGTAGAACACTTGGAGAAGTACAGAGCGCTGTGGAAAATGACACCACCAGAGGAATGGCTTCACCATTTCGTACACACATTAGAGGGCATCCTAGAAAATTGGTATACAGACCAAGAACTGCGCAGAGGAACTACAAGTTGGATGGTATTACAACAAAACTTTACAGTCACTTTCTCATTTGATCATGAGAACCCCAACATAGACGCAACACTTAAACAAATCCAAGGGGTGATATTCATTAAGGAACCAGAAGTTGAACTCATAACAGAAGAACAATAGCCAAACAGACAAACAATGAAAGAACTACTGTCATATTGCCATGTGCAGAATGAAGCACCAGATGATAATGACTCGTGTGATATTCAGATTAAGGAAGTTGAAGGCAAGAGAGAAGTGGAAGGTCCACCTCTGGAATCAAAAGTGATTGCTGCACCGATCAAGGTGAAGAAAGTCAATATGGGACAGTTGAGAATTCCAAAATGGATAGCATTGGAGACTATTGGGATGAACAAACAATGGAAAGTATAACAGAGTTACTGCATGAATACAATGATGTATTCCCAACAACGTTCATAGAAATGAAAGGCATAGCGGGAGAGCTAGGCGAAATGAAAATACCACTCTGAGCTGAGTCAAATCGGATCAAACAACGACCATATAGACTAAACCCGATATATAAGCAAAAAGTCAAAGCTGAGATCGATAGGATGTTGGAGGCTAGAATCATAGAACCTGTAGAAGAATCAAAATGGATTATCTCGATGGTAGTTTAGGATAAGAAACAAGGGGGGATAAGAATATGTGTCGACTTGAGGAAGTTGAATGATGCGTGCCTACACGACTCGTTCCCTACCCCGTTCATAGATGAAGTCTTGGAGAATGTAGGAGGACATGAAGCTTATTCATTCACCGATGGGTTCTCAGGATACCATCATATCAAGATAGCACCAGAAGACCGATACAAGACCACTTTTTCCATAGCATGGGGATCCTACCAATATACAGTCATGGCGTTTGGATTGAAGAATGCACCATCAATATTTTCCAGAGTAGTCATAGATGCATTTAAAGAATTTATCCACCAGTTTCTAGAGGTATATTTGGACGATTGGACAGTCTATAGTCTGTTAAAAGACCATGTAGAGGTCTTGCGACTAATGTTAGAAAGATGCAAGCAGTGCCAGATTTCGTTAAATATCAAGAAGTGCATCTTCAGAACACCTTTTGGGATAATATTGGGCCATATAGTATCCAAGCAAAATTTGCTAGTAGATCCTACCAAAATTGCAGTAATTGTTAACCTGCCACCACCAAAAACAGTCTGTCAATAAAGAGCGACATTGGGACACACATGATACTACAAGAAATTTATAAAGGGGTATGCACAGATCATTGCGCCAATGGGGAAATTGCTAAGAAAAGACACAAAGTTCCAATGGAATGAGGACTGTCAACACAGTCTGGAGACTCTCAAAGAGAAGATGGTAACTGCACCAATACTAGTATTCACAGATTGGGAAAAGACATTCCTTGTACATGTAGATGCATCGACCACAACACTTGGAGCTATTCTAGCGCAACCAGGAGCAGGAGAATTGGACCATCCTATAGCATTTGCTAGTAGAAAACTGTCAGAATCGGAGCAGAACTACAACACCACAGAGAGGGAAGGCTTAGCTATGGTCTACGCACTTCAGAAATTCAGGCATTATTTATTGGGGAAACATTTCAAGATGTTCACATACCATTCAATGCTCAAATACCTCGTCAACAAGCCAGTGTTGGGGGGAGGATTTGTATATGGTTATTTTTGTTTCAAGAATTTGACTTTGAAGTGATACTCAAACCAGAAAAGTTGAATGCAGGACTTGATCACCTATCGCAAATTACTAACAAAGAGGAACCCATGAATCTAGAGGACAAATTTACCGACGCACAGTTATTTTCAATCCAAATAGATGATGAATACTTTGCAGACATCATCCAGTACTTGAGTACAGGGACTACACCACATGAATACAACACTGCGCAGAAGAAAAATCTGGTAGTCAATGTAGCAGATTACCAGTTAATTGCAGGACACCTATACAAAATGGGTGCAGATAACATCTTGAGAAGATGCGTGCTAGAACATGAAAGACCAGGGATCCTAGCAGAAGCCCACGAGGGAATAGCAAGAGGACATTATGCAGGAAAAGATACCACGCAGAAGGTATTATGCGCAGGATTATGGTGGCCGACTATTCAGAAAGACTCAAAGGACTATTGCTGGAAATGTGATATGTGTCAGAGGGTTGGTAAACCGAATAGAAGGGACAAGATGCCCCTGCGACCATAGGTAACTCTGCAAGTATTTGATTTTGTGGGACCAATTAACCCACCAGCAAAAAGGTCAGGAGTGAGGTACATTATCACTGTGACAGAATACCTAACAAGATGGGTGGAAGCAACACTAGTAAAATATTGCAGTGCAGAGACATCAACACACTTCTTGTTTGAGCAAGTGATCACTAGATTTGGTTGCCCGAGGATTTTGATGAGTGACCAAGGAACTCACTTTATTAACAGTAATATTAAGTCTATGACTGAGGAATTTGAGGTTAATCATCAAAAGAGTACACCATAACATCTGCAAGAAAATGGAACTGTGGAATCCTTTAACAGAATCCTTGAAAATGCACTAACGAAGATCTGCAACGTAAATAGCGATGATTGGGACTTGAAGATACCAGCGATATTGTGGGCATACAGGACCACATACAAGAAATTGACAGGACAAACGCCATTTAAATTGGTGTATGGACAAGAAGCTGTGGTGTCATTGGAATTTTTGGTACCTAGTCTGCGCGTAGAAACAATTACAAACATGACAGAACGAGGAACAATACAGGAAAGGTTAAATCAACCGATGATCGTGGAGGAAGATAGGATTCTAGCAGGGTTCCACGAAGAAGTACAAAAAGCAAGGGACAAAGCTTGGCATGACAAACATATCAAATGAAAGAATTTTAAGGAAGGAGACTTAGTTTTAGTGTACGATAGTAAATCCCTTCAGCACCCAGGAAAGCTTATAATGCATTGGGATGGACCGTATGAAGTGAAGACTGTCATAGATAGGGGAGATGTACAGTTGAAGGATTTAGGAGGAACATAACTCAGAGGGATGATTAATTTAAGCCGACTGAAGCTGTATAGGGACAGTCGACCTCCTAACATTTGAAAAAAAAAAAAACCAGAGGAGATACCGCATCGAACATCACAGGATAACAACAGAGGCACCGTGCGCCAAAAAGAGAGTGAGCGCGCACACTTGGAAATGCCAGCATGGTGGAGAAAAAGGCCAATGGCCAATACAAAGCGAGAAACAATGAGAAAGCGGAAACAACAGGAAATAAGGATACGACAAATAACCTTCAACAGACGACGTCTATCAAAATTAAATGAAAAAAATGACTGACAGGACGCCTCATTCATCATGCCAAGTAGTGATGGAAAGGGAAATCAATACCAGGTACGCGGGAAGCTCCAGTTCAATTAAAATTCAAATTGGGTAATGTCCCTAAGAAGCTTCACAAAATTCCTATATAATCTAGTACGCGAAATTGGGAAGGTTATTGTGCAATTGAGAAAAGCATAAGCCATAGAATATACAGAGCCAAAAGCGAAGCTTGCAGAGGTTACATAGGACTCCATATTCGGGGGATAACAACCGTAACACCATGACACCACCCAAATAGGGAGAACCGAACCAGGCTGGCCGACGACCCCGAAGCAACACCAGATCCTCACTGCAAGCACAAGGAAGCGAACAAAAACCACTTCAGCCTCCAAAAGTCGTCAATGTGGATGAAATCTCATCACCCGATATGACACTAGGAAACCCCACACTTGTCGTGGAGGAGACCTTGGAGACAACACCAACGGGCATGGACATTGATGTACCAGAGGGGGGACAGGGACAATAGGTTGAGGACACAGACAATCATTCACACTTCGAAAACCCTGAAGAAGGCCCAAGAGTGAATGGGACAGTCCCAAACCAGGAAGAAACGACCATGCCGAAAAGATCACAGACAACCACGTCGGAACAACCATTGGAGGGCATAGTGGAAGATGTCATCGGTCAATCGGATGAGTATGTAGAAGAGTGAACAATGAAGGCTGGAACCTCAAGTCAACCAACACAACAGAAAGGAAAGTAGGTGGTACCAAGGTCACCGCACAGGCAGGCCGCCACAACCATTGTCTTGCCGTGCATTTCAAAAGGGGTACATATAGCAGAAAATATGTTTGGCCACCTGGAGAAATTGAGGTACTCAAACCACGACGTGACAGACATGGACAAGTTCCCAGAGTTCGCCAAGAAATTTTACCTACAGACTGTGGGTATAGGACCCTTTGGAAAACTAGTTAATCAACCAGTCCAGTGGGCAGTCGAACTGGCCAAAAACGAGATTCTGGGCCTGTTGGACATCCCTCATTTTGAGAGGGGCCAATATGCAAACAACTACGTCAAGCAGCTGATGGCAGTCACCCATGGAGGATACCTATGGCTGGAATAACTCGTCTCAATAGATGTTGAGCTTATTGCATACATCACAGGGCTGCCATCACGAGGGGAGGACCCTGTGTGTTACCCATGATTTTGGTCATCATGATGGTTTATTGATGATGGTGTACTCAGGCTCCTCATAAGAACTTTCTCCTGAGAAAAGTTATATTCATCTCTTCCCAGAAAACTCATTTTTGAAGAGAGTTCGCAGGTTGCTAGTATCCCAGGGTGCGAGAATGACCCATTCTCGTAGGCTGCCTTAAGTTGGGGTGCAAACTTCTCGCACTGTATAACATAGCTAGGGTGAAAACCTTCTCTAAAGCATGGAAAAGATGAATTCTCGATGGTTCTAGAAGGGAATCTTCTAGAAGAATGGGTTGGCATTCGAATGGTTATCCTTGTACTGGATTTCCTGATATTGTGGGATCATTCTTATCCAAATAACCATCTCATTCTCTCTTATATATTGATGGAATTCTCATGGAAAAGGTTAAGCAAGATTCATTGGAGAATTGGTGAAAGAATTGTGTGAAGGACTTAGCTTGAGCAGAAGCTTGAAGACTCTAGCAAGTCTATCAAGAGGATTTGATCTTCTTCATACAAGGATTGAGCAAGTGTGTGTGTTNATCTTTACTTTCAATTGATATGATACAGTGGCATGTCCCTTTCCCATAAAGCTATTCTCACTTTATTGTGTAATTCCTTGATCATACACATAAGTTGACAATTGAATATATTTTGCTATCTTCACTTTGGTTGGTTTGTGTTGTCTTGGTCTTGACCTCACGAGAGCACCGGAGCTGAGTGGGAGCAACATAGACCCTAGGAAGCAATATAAAGGTATGTTACTTGTTCCTTCCTACTAGCTAATTCAATGGTCAAAACTTAGGGAAAGAGTCACGTCCTGTCTTGTTTTGTTCTAGATCCAGGTGGATCTAAGGAGATCAGTTAGTGTTCGCACCTACCGATTAGTCTGATAACACCGTGTAGTTTCTTGAGGACAAGACAAAGGAAAAGGCATTGGCCGAGGAAATGAAGAAGAAATATGGTACCAAAAGGGGGTAATGCAGAATCATAATCAAGTGTATTAGTGATGCACCAAAAAGAATGGCCACAAAAATTATGGCATGCAAATTACTCAGGAAATGCCGCAAAGAGGAAGACCCGGTCAAGGTTGTTGCAGCTGCAGCACAATGTGCATAGGGCACCACACTCAACTGGGCCCCGTATTTGTTGAATCTATTCCTAGACAACTGCAAGGACGCGCAAGATCTGGGGACATAATTTCATTATTCATGGCTACTCATCCTGATAGCCTTGCTCAGATGGAAGGAGTCGAGGTATTCATTCTTTGCCACTAGACCCAATCCTTTCCACGCAGCACGATACCTATCGTTGGGGTCCGCTTCGGACCCCAAAAACAAAAAGGAGAATGCAACCATATTCGAAGGATATCATAGGGATCTATAGGAGAGCATCGCCAACAGTTAGAGAGTGACACTGGAAGTGGTCGCACAGTATCAGGGCATAGACAACCTCAAAGCAACTAGACATGCAATGTGGATCCAGGCACAAAAAGATCTTGATAATCAATGGCTATAATTGCGCTACTGCGTTAAGGAGGTGAATATAAAGATGGTCGTTAAGGATTGGGATGATGACGAGAGGATTCCAGTCCTCAATCGAGAAATTCCCGTAGGAATGGAAGAGAAGGTAGGGCAGGAACAAACACCTGCAAAAGAGATAACAGTTCCCAAGAAGCCCAGGGTAGGTTAGAACAAGGAAGAACAAAACAAAGGATAGGCGTCCAAGAAGAACAACACCCAGGTGGGGAAGAATAATAACACCCAGGTGTTGCAGGTATAGGAGAAACAAACTGAGGCAACACATAGAACCACCTCGAGTGATATTTAGTAGGAGCAAGGCTAGACTAAGAGGCTAGTCATCCAAATGAGGGGTGCGCGCAAGAAAGTGAATACACGATCACCAAGGACGATGTAGACATGGTGGCCCAAAAGGTCCAAGATCGCACAGTCGAGGATTTTGACAATGCTCAGCGCCGAAGGGACATGATTGGGGAGGAGTTGGCATACATGCGACAACTCCTCCAACAACTTAGAGAAGCACAGGTGGTCGACAACAATGTAGGAACAGTTCCATCAACATAACAGATAGGAGGAGAGGTTGGATCAAGCGAGCAGGATAGGACCTAGAAGACAACACAACTGAGGTCAACATTTCACGTGACACCCATGATTTCATCCATGTGCATCATGTTGGGTGTCACGTGAAATGTTNTAAAGGATTTGGCCCAGATACATTTGGTAATGATGCAGATACCAACCAAGGACTTGTATAAACTGCAAGTCAATGTTGCACGAGAGGTACAGTCACGTGCACGCACAGATGCAGTGGAATTGTAGAAGACAAAGGACAATCATGATGAGTTGGAATTGGTACTCAAGCAGACTAAGCTTGATACCAAAGATGAAAAAGACTGCTTGGATAGGCTGGAGCAGGAATTGGTCGTAGCCTATGAGAAAATCCCAAATAATGCGCAAACAAAATAACTCACCGTGACACATAAGATTGATCATATTGTGTAGAAAATAGATCAATACAGACAAGAGATTGAGCACCTCCAGGAGAAGCTCATACTTGCCACTCCACTAGAGGTGAAGGAGCAGAGGAAGCAGAAGGCAACAACACAGATAAAGGAGATAGAGCGACAATTCAACCCAGCGACCGACTTGTTCGAGAAGGCAACACAACTTTGGACAAAGTTGGAAGAGGATCAACAGGTCCAACAATGGGATTAGGAAGAAGAAAGGATAAGCACAACTATCTAGGACCTCAATCAGAGGCAAAAGACAATGTCAATCACAGAGCATGTCAAAGGAGCACAGGATATGAAGAAACTGCAGGCATAAATCATAGTTGCGCAAACACAGAGAAATGAGCACCAGGCACAAATGGAACCGCTCTAGGAGCGAGCAACATAGGTCATTGCATAGGCGGAAGATGCAAAGAATAACATGGCACACAATTAGGTAGAGTGCGCGGGGATGATCAACTACGATATTGCAGTGCAGGTATTTGACTCACTTAAGGAGAAGATCACGTAGGCCCAAACACAAGCAAAGGAGATCACAGAGAAGTTCCAGGTGGTTGAAGGAGAGATCGATGAAGCGCACAAGGTTTAGGTGGCTCGGGACGAGCCACATGTTAGTGTTGGGGACCTGTTGGATGCAGAATGAATCAGGAAGAAAATATATTTTTGGAAGAGAAGCATGCAAGAGGAAAATGACAATTGGAAGGAAAAGCAACATGTGCGCATGCATGGAAGACCTAACGACGCTAGGGTTAGAGTTTTTGCAGTGCATTGTAATGGCTGGTGAGTCGAGGATATAAATAAGTGGTATTTAGGGAATATACAAGAGGAGGCGATATATACATAGAGAGAGGGGGACACAGAGAGAGACGAGGAGAAGGGAAGGATAGAGAGGAAGATAATTGTAAGGACTGTGTAAGTCATTAAGCTGGTGAGCTAGAGAAGGCATGAGCGACTCTATCCCAAGGGTTAGATCGCTGGATGAGGAGCCTGGTGCGATCTAGTCAGCCTCACAGGGATGAGGAGCCTGTGGGAAAGAGGAGGGTCTAATACTGTAACCATGCATGGCGTGATATCTTTCTAAACTATTAAAAAATCCTGAGAGCCAGATCTTTGTGGATGTAGCCCAGGAGGGGGTGAACCACGGTAACACTATGTTATGTGACTGAATGAATGTGTGTTTGGATCCGATTAGTTGATGAATGTTGAATGAATGAAGTAATTAAGTAGATCTGGTATTTTACATGCATGCACATAATAAATATTATAACTAGATGTTAAATGGACTGAGTAAAGGT
This sequence comes from Picea mariana, assembly GCA_032191745.1. Classification (NCBI taxonomy): domain Eukaryota; kingdom Viridiplantae; phylum Streptophyta; class Pinopsida; order Pinales; family Pinaceae; genus Picea; species Picea mariana. The sequence goes on from JASDQU010209504.1 coordinate 24,656, forward strand.
TATGACGCACAAGGAGAGATCTCACTCAATCCCAGGTTGCAAACACCTAAGTATTGCAGCCACCCATAGAGCTATCTCGGGTGAGTCTGCATAGTGCACTCCATGTACCACATTGCCTTCTGGTTTACCAGAGGGGTCGATAGTCTTTAAGGGCTTTTGTTGGGAAGCTTCTTAGTTTTGAACTAGGGTCAATCGGTAATGGTCAATGAGAATCAGAATCAGAATCCCTTAAGACCAATAAGAGTAGATAGATAAAAGGGAAAAAACCAACACAATTGAAGCCACTATAGTTGATACTAGAGATGCCTCCTAGGACGACAAACGCGAAGTCAGAAGCAACATGCCAAAATTTCCCTCATGACTCATTTCCTTGAAACCTTCAATCTTATTGAAGAAGTTATATCTAAAAAGACTTGTAATGTCTTTTTATGTACCTTAATTTAATTTTCTCTATCCCTCCTACAAAATAAATATCTAAAGTGACCCTAGGCAAATCTAACGTAAACAAATACAATTTGAAATACACAAATATAATTAAATAATTACACTCATGGATTGTTATCATTAGATAAAGGTTTTTAAAAATCCCCTTGTTTGTAGCTAAGTCTTAATACCCTAATCTCATTGGTGGCCAAATAATGCACCCACTCTAAAGTTACAGTTTCCTTTCATTATCTTAGTGGAGAAATGTTAAAGACTACTCCTCCCACTTTTCATAGCACCCTCTCTAATTTTGTTTGCCATGTTATGAGATTGATCAAATCCAGAGTCTAAAAAGATAAGATAACATAGGAAACCACTAACCCTGTTGATCACTAGTGGTGGGAATGTTTTTGTTGTTTTATTGTTGTTTTGTGGTGTTTAGATGGCCCACTCTTGTCTTATGTAATTAGGGGCGAATATATAGTGATATGGATGAGGATGCTTCTTCTCTACTCATACTTCTTCATATGTAGCTACCAAATGAACTCATTTGAATAGAAAGGGACATGCATATTAGAGTTTTAAGATTCAATTAGAATCAATATGAAGCATTCACTCCAATAAGTGTATATTACAGTTTAATGAATTTGCACCAAGAATTCTCATGGATGGGCCACACACACACACACACACATATATAAACACACTCGTTTGAGGTTGTCATATAAGAAGTTGAAGTTGAGTGAACAAAAAAATAACATATTTGAAAAGTTCAATACACAAAAAAAGACAACTACATTGCAGTATCAACTATTAGAGGCCTATAAAAGTAGGGTTAAGTTAAAATGATTGCAGTATCGTTACACTTTTCTTCTTTTTGTATATTAGTGTTAGTGTTAGAAAAAAACCATATAAATTTGGAATGGAGTAATCAACCAATACCAAAGACATAAAATATATTAAAATTTAGAAACCAAAATTTTAAGTAGCAACTCATAAAATTCTTAATATAATTACAATGAATATATTCCAAAATTCATATCTCAAGTATCATTGCAATCTGCCGATTTAATGGTTCCATTAACAATTTAAAATCTAATATTACATTAAAATAATATAAGACACAAGTGAGAGAAGAAGAAAAAAAATATTAAGTCACCATAAAACGTTTGATAATTCACCATAAAGAAATTGTCATTTCACTAATTATAACAAGGCATTTGTAATTCACCACTAATTTACAACAAAGAATTTCAATTCACATAAAATTATGAATAAAGACTTTAGTCATGTTTCACCTCTAATGGACAAGATTTAGACTTACCATATAAAGGATTCTAACTCAAAGTTTGGCATTTTGAACATGAGACAAAAACTAGCATGAAGAAGCATGGGATTGCATTCATTTCCAAGAGAACTTTGTTGTGAAACAATGGAGGGTCTTTGGGGATACATCGATCTGGTTAAAAATATGGTAACAATGGATCTCCTCATCATAGAGGAATGTGTATTTTTCAACCACATCCTTAGATCTATCCATTTGAGGGTGCGAGATTCAGACAAGAACAACTAAGTAAGTTGCAACAGAAGATATAAGCCATGTAATATAATTCAGCTCAGTATCCCCTTCAAGTATCTCACCAACCCAAGACCCCATGCGAGTTCCCAAGTTTAAGTATGGGAGGGCCTTCAGCCAACCCTATTAGGTGTGTTACCTTAATACATGAAGTAAAATAACCCAGGTAGAGTGATAGGTCGAGAGTGACAAGGGAAAGTAAAAACCATTCAAGAGTAAGTGTGAAAGTGATATGGTTTTAGGGCTTACTTCATGTCTAATGGTGTCATTGAATCCATGTCTATGAGCGCGTTTTTGGAGGGTGCACTTTCTCTTGAGTTACTCCATATTTACATGTTATTTTTTCCAATCCCCCCTTTTTGCCTTTTTCTAAGTCTTGCTTTATTATATTTGCAAGTCCCCTTTGTTTCAAGCCATTAGCATTGCATTTTTTTGGACCGAGGTGAGCACTCAAAGAGTAGAGATCAAGTTTGGACTGGCTTTTGTCAGTCCTCTTTTTCTATCATTCCTTTCTTTCTTTAGCATCATTTTCGTATTCTTTTTCATAACAGTTGTAAAACAACCTCTGGGCCTTCAACCCCTGTTCTCATGACATAATGGACCGTGACCCATTACTGAATTTTAGTACATTATGAAAGTATCTAGGATGGAAAGTGTTAAGTATGACAGGGAACATAAATTTACCCTTGAGAGGGCCCCCTAGTAGTATCCCTTTTCCATGGGCAGTGAAAACACAGGATGAGGGCACAAAAGCTGACCATTAAGGTGAAACAAGGAAACTAACACAATTTCCCAAACTAGTGATCTGTTATCCAACTTCAACCAAATATCCTCATCCACATGATCAACAAATTAAGCACAACACTTTGCATAAAATAAGGACTAACGTACCTCAGGTGACGATGAGTTAACATCTCCCATACTTTAGGTAGCTTGAATGTGATGAGCCTTGGTGGACCTCTAGTTGTAAAGGTGAATGAGGGGGGTTGTTGGGCTGCACTCTATGGACATGTTGATCATCATCATGGTCGGGATCATGTTCTCCATTGCAGGCCATAAGACATGATCTCCTCTAGTTACCCCTAGGCATGGGGGGGTAAGAAGGCCATCATTCTTCAACTCTAGGTTGAAGAGCTTCATCATCAGTTGTATGAGTTCCAATTCTCTTCGCTTACTGTCGCAGAAATCAAAACATATTCTTTATGGCCTTTGTCCTTCCATATGGTAGGTTCTTTTTGTTGAAATTACTAATACAACTGAGAGGGGGGGGGGGTTGAATCAGTTGTAACTAAGCTTAAACAATATTTTACAATTAAAACATTATTAAACTTTCTTCAAGTGATCATCA
>JASDQU010209506.1:6305-27959 GCA_032191745.1 Picea mariana
ACGTGGTTGGTCTTCAAACCAAAGTAAGAGTTTCTCCATTCTTGATTCACCTTCCTCGTGTCCTCATCATGAATTTCATGGGATGCATTTTCACTTTCAAGTGTCTTCTTTGTTATGAAATTTTTCAATACTTATGATCTCCCCTTTTAAACCATCCATATTAGTATCCAACTTAGCTTCCATTGAATCCATCTTAGTATCCAACTTAGCTGCCATTGAATCCATCTTATTTTGTAGTTCATTTATGTCCCTACGCATTTCTTCACCTTCATCAAGAGTCCAAGTAGGATTTTCTACACGCTTATTTGGTGTAGAAGTTCCCTTTTTTGGTGGCATGTTGGCCAAGTATCACTTTTGAACCTTGATTTTGAGGTGGTTCTGCTAGACAATATTTCTTCTATTGTATTTACCAAGTTTCATCCCTTCTGGGTATGAAACTTTCTTTTATGTAGTTATTTCATATTTCTTCTCTACAATGCCACAAGTCTAATCAAAATTGGATGTTCCAAGTGAAATTTATGGTAACTTCCCCACAACTTTTTGATTTTTGTCTTTTCCAGGAGACCTCACTTGTATAGAATTCCTCGCTCAAAATAATTGATATACAATTCTAAAACTCACACCAAAAATACTACAGACTATCCACGATCCAATGCAACCAGTCCCACTCAATTTGGATACTCTATGAAGAATTTATGAGTGTTTTACCTGGAACACCTTCTTGAGACTAGTCAATAGGCCTAGTGAGATACCATATCTTACACAGGGTGTATCTACAAATTTAAGATGAACCATAAGCTAAATGTTTTTCCATAGATACCTTACTAAGTTCTGTAAATATCCTCTATAGTTCAGGTTCTAAAACATTACAGAAAAGGTTTTATAAAAACAATTCTGCAATGACTTAGTTCAGGATGATTCTGGAACCCTATCTTGTATAGGTTGTATCTCCAAAATTATAAGGCCTTAGGAGATGCATTTTGAACTAAACATACCTTGATCCATCTACTAAATATCTTCCAAGTCGTTCCTTCTGAAATGTTGTAGAAAAAAAGGTATAGCAAAAATTCCAAGATGTCTCAGATGTAGCAGCGAAACCCCAAGACCTTGAGCTCTGATACCATATGTTAAGAACCAAATATCAATATAGCATAGAAAAACCTCAGAAAAAGTACTCAACGCCTTGAAAAAGAGATAATTTCATATAATAAGCCTCTTCAAGGGGGAAACCTCCTTTTACCCCACTTAAATGTTCAAGTACAAGATGATTCAAAATGAAAATGTCTCCTTGGTGTATATAGGAGACTAGGAGGTATAATTACAACTAGTGGCCTAAAGCCGACATAAATAAAATAACATTAGTAATATAATATGCCCCAATTAATGGGTAATGAGCCAATATTAGGGCTTAACAAAATTGAAGATGAAGGAAGATGAAGACATTACCTCCTATTTTCTACGACTTGATGAAAGAATCAACACAATTAAAGGTTTTGGATAATAGGAAAGAACCAATTAATTTTCACAAAGTACTAAGGTTTCTACCTATGAGATATGACCTGATGATTTTATCCCTAGAAGAAAAAGAAAAATTAGCTACTTTCAGCATGGACAAGCTACATGGAATACTCACAGCCTATGAAATGAAGACAGAGCAAGACAATTCATTCTCAAAAGAAGAAACATTCAAGGAATCCAAGAAGTCAAAGAAGAAGAACAAGAAAAAGTCAAAATTTGATTGCAGCTGCAACAATGAATCAAAGGAAGATGAAGAAATGGAAAAATTTGTAAGAAAGTTGAAAATAGGAACTAGCATGTACAAAGGTATGATTCCATTGAAATGTTTCAATTGTGGTGGTATTGGTAATTTTTCTTCTAAATTTACTTATGCTAAAAATAAAAATAATGATGAAGAAGATGATACTACGAAGAAAAATAAAATTCAAAACAAAGATCAGAGAAGAAAAAAAAAGAAATATTTCAAGAAAATTTTCTACACAAGTGAGGATAGTTCATCATCAGACGAGGATGATGATAGTGACAATGATTTAGAAATAGTACTCTTCATGGCAGTAGATTATGATGAAGAAGATTCCAAAGAAGAAGGTGAAGTTGATCTTAGAGCATAACTAATCAGTTCCTTAGAAGAACTGAGAAAAGAAAGAAAAGAAAACTTGAGTAGCTTCAGGAAGAGTTAAAGACCAATAACAAGTATCACAATTCCAACTCTGAAGAAGCCGAGAAGATAATCATGAAATTAAAAATCCAAGTAGAAGAAGACAAAATGATTAAAGAAACACTCATAAGTTAGTTGGAAGAAAAGGGAAACATGATTGAAAGTTGGGAAGAAGAAATAGTCACTCTTAGAAAAGATCTTTAGAAGAAAGATATGCAGTAGAACAACACCAAAATACTAGATGAGATCATCAACATTGAAAGGCCATACTACAATAGGTCTGGAATAGGATAAAACCAAATTAAGGTTGAAAAAGATTTGAGCTCCATGAAAAATGAACAGGAAGAAGAACAAAGAAGATATGCATAAGTTATCAGAGGATCTCCCAAGAGGGAAGAAAGAAAAATGACCCAAGAAGAAGATCACAGAGAAACTACAGCATATAGAATATTCATATTTCAGAATCAACAATATCCAGCAAGACCTCAAGAAGAATAAGACCTCAAAAGAGTAGCACCACTCAAAAGATATTCCACCTCCAGGTATCAAACTAATTTTCTTGTCCTATGTTATTCACGTAATAATTTTTGACACAAAGTTATAAACTGTAGAACCTATGCCAAGAACAAAAAAAAATTTGAAGGATACTCAAATAATAGTTATCCAGGAAGGCCCTATGAAACAAAGAACATAAATTATAATAGTTTTGGATCATTGAGTAATGAAGTGGAATTTTACAAAGGCAACAAATTTGGACATGTGGCCAAAGATTGTAGATTGAATGTACCACCAAGAGAATTAAAATAGAATACAAACAATCATAAATAGAAACCACAAAGGATATTGATAAGATATCATAATCAATTCAACACAAAATAACACGCACTTTATCTGCAAGCTCAGCACAAGAAAAGTGGGTGGTATGTTGGCATGGGTTGTTCGAAGCATATGACAGGTGAAAAGAACATGTCCATTACCCTAAGAAGGAACACAATGGATCGGTTTCATTTGACAATGATAACTCATCCACAATTATAGGAAGATTCACAGTCAATCTTGGAAGCAAGGATTCCAAGACTAAAAATGTTCTACTAGTTGAAGATATGAAGCACAATATACTCAGTGTAAGTCAAATGTCACAATGTGTGATCAAGAATACAAAATTTTGTTTGACTCAGAAATTTTTTAGATAAGGAAAGAATGATTGGGAAGGTTGGTGGCTTCAACTATAAGAACACCAAACAACATATATTTCCTAAATGAAATTGAAATGAAAGGTTCTATTTAATAAAGGAAAATGAAAGTTGGCTCTAGAACAAAAGGATGGGTCACATGAACTTTGATAATATTGTGAAAGTTAGTAGAAGGGAAGAAGTAAGAATAATTCCTAAAATGTCAAAGCCAACGAATACTTTAAGTAAGCACTGTCTATAGGGGAAACAAACCAAGACCATTTTCAATTAAAAATAGTACTCTACAACAAAACCATTCGAAATTATGCATACTGACCTATGTGGAACAACGAGAAGAAATGGATTGAACAACAAATGGTATTTTATGGTACTATTTGATGACTACATTTGTATTTCTCAACCACAAATCGAAGGAATTTGAAAAATTCAATATATACTAAGAAATGGTTGAAACTGAGACAAACTTAAAAATTAAATGTTTAAGGTCAGATAATGGTAGAGAGTTTATATAAAAGAATTTACATATTTATGTGGTGAACATGGAATAAAAAAGAAATTCTAAACATCCAGGACACCTTAACAAAATGAAGCCATGTAAAGAAATAACAAAAAATATAGGAAATGGCCACAACCATGTTGAAATATTCCAAGTTGGGTGACGTATTTTGGGTACAATAAACTCATACAAAAATTCATATTCAGAGTAAAGGAATGATCATAAGCACCAATTATAAAACTACCTACGAGCTATATAATGGAATACCAACAAATGTGAAGCATTTTAGAGTATTTGGAAGAAAGTTCTATATCAAAAGAGAAGAAAACCCTCATGGGGGAGAAAACCCAACAAAAACTTCCTCAATAATAGATTTCCAATAAAATGCCAAGACTAAGACCAAAACACCAAAGATAAACCAAGGTTGAGCTTGTGCTTCTCTTCTCCTTCCTCCTGCAACTGCAACTTCCTTCAATATATGCACACTAGATGAGTGAGTGTGAGTGTGTTCAAATGAGGCACCATCCTCACATATAAATAGTAGCTGAGGAGGGGATAGGGTTATGCCTCTTCACTTAATGGGGATGACTTCTCCTAGAAGTGGTTAAAACCACTTTATAAATAATAGGGGTTGACTTTACAAATACCACCTTACAAATCTAGTTTGACCAATCCCCAAAAAGGGATTTGATCTTATATAAGACCTGGCATGATCAATACACAAAAGGGGATTTTATCTATAAGATAATAACTCAAATAAAATTAAAATATTCTTCGAAGTTACAATATTTCAACATTCCCCCTTAACAAGAATGGTATTCTACTGACATGACTCAATAAAACATCATCAAGAGACGGAGAGGGAAGCATCATCATCAACATTTATAACATTGAGTGACACATCTATAAATCATCAAAAGTTTTTCTCATCAACAATATCACCATCATTTACAACATGGAGTTGAAGTAACATCATCATAATTATAAGCATGAAGTTGAGACATCAACATCAATAGCACAAAGTTGGAATAACAACATCATCAACAGTATGATGCTAGAACATCATCAACAACAACACATGGTTGGAACAACATCATCAACATGTGGCAATAGATTGAGGGAGGTGCATCAACAACATTTGTGTTACTCTGATAGACCATCCTTACTGGACCTTCGGGATCTTCCCAAGAATCATAAGATTCCCTAGGATATAAAATCCTAACAGAGCTACCAGGTGGTACTCTAATAGACCTTCCTTACTGGACCTTCAAGATATGCCCAGGAATCATAAGATTCCCTGGGATATAAAATCCTAATTAGATACCACTACTGGCCACAATTGGAATATAAATGCATAGGTACTCTGAAATAGTGTCCTTTTTGGAATTTCGAGATCTTCCCAAGGATGATCAATCCCCTAGGATATAAAATCCTAATGGAGCTACTAGTTGTTGGTCAGGATACCATAATATAATCATCATCACTCCCCCTTTCGAGGAAGTTCTTTTAGAACTACACAAATATTGTCTCATAAGTACTCAAACTTCACACGAGATAGAGGCTTGGTCAATAGATCTACAACCTGCTCATCTATGCCAACATATTGGACCTTTACATATCCCCTCTACACCATATCATGAATGTAGTGTTATCGTATCTCTATGTGCTTCAAATTATCATGGAATAATGGTTTCTCTGTCATATTGATACAAATTTGGTTATCACATAGAATCACAGTGGTTTTGATCTCCATATTGAATAAAACTATCAACAACTTCTGAAGCAATATGGATTCACAACTAGTGGAACATGCTACAATGTAATCCACTTCTATCATGTTGAGAGAAATACTGGATTTCTTCCTGCTTTTCCATCAAGTCATGGCTAACCCCAAATTGAAACAACATCATGAAGTGATATTTCTATATGAAGCACTTCCATCCCAATATGAATCAATAKAACCATACATTCTGAAGTCATGATCTCCAGTATAACATAGAATATAATCCAATTTACCCTTAATGTATTTCATCACATTATTTTCATATACAAGGTGAAAACACCTAGAATCCACCAGATATTGACTCAAGGTGTCCACAGAACAACATATATCTAGTCTGGTATTCGTCAGATACATCAATGATCCAATAATATCTCTTTATGAAGTAGAATCAACCAACTCTGATGAAGTATCAACTAGGAGCTTGAAATTTGTTTCCATGGATGTGTTCATGTCTTTACATTCCAACATGTCAAATATATTTAGTATTTTAACTTCATACTTCCCTTGGTTAAGGAGTATATTCTCTGGGCTTTGCCAAACTTCAAGACTTAAGAAATAATGCATCAGACCTAGTTCTTTCATCTCAAATTATGCAACGTTCTTCTTCTTGCAATCTGTGATGATATTTTATTCTCCTATGAATAATAAATCATCCACATATAGTATCAATAAAACTGACTCATCATTCATAACCTTGAAGTACAAGCTAGGATCAACTTTACTCTTGGTAAATCCCAAGATTTTCAGGAAACTATCAATTCTACCATACCATGCTCTAGGAGCTTCCTTGAACCTATACAGAGCTTTCATCATCCTCCATACATGAATAATTCTATTTCAACTTCAAACCCTTGTGGTTTTTCTATATACACTTCTTCTTCAATAACACCATTTAAGAAAGTTTTTTTAACATCCATCTGGTGCAACTTCCACTTCATTTTGACTACAAGAGATATGATGGTTCTGATAGAAGTGTATCGGGATAGAGGAGAAAATTTTTCTTCATAATCAATACCTTCCCTTTGATAAAATCCATGATCCACAAATCTTTCCTTATGTTTTTCAATTCTTTTGTCTACTACATGTTTTATTTTGTATATCCACTTGGAAGATACCACATCTTTGTTCCTTGGTCTGGGAACTAATTTCTGTACATCATTATTTATAATGGACTAGTATTCTTCTTTGATTGTGTCCATCCATTCTTTCTTCTAAACGAATTCCTCAAAGAAAGTAGGATCCTTCTCTACGAGATCACACATTAAGGGCATATAGCTGGAGAATGGCTTAGGTGTCTTTCTTTGTCTCATGGTTCCTTTTGGGGAACCATACTTCTCTGCATCTTGAGTAATTTCTTTCTCCCAAGCTAGATTTATCTTGTGAGAGATCGTCATACAAGGAGGTTCTTGAGATTCTATCATATCATGATATTCCAGAATCTTATCATCAGGGGTAACTGCAAATTTCTTTACGGGTTATTCAACTCTAGGAGCTACAGGTTCTTATTCATATACTTCTTCAAGATAGAATTGACCTGATCTCTTGAGTGTTGCATATTCATCAAAGGTTACATCTCTAATGATCTAAATATGATGGTATCATGTTATGTATATTCTGAAGGCATTAGAGACCTCACAATATCCAGCAAATATTCCCTTCTTTCCTGAAGGATCCAACTTTGTTATCTTTTCTTTTGGAATGTGTACAAATACTGGACAAACCAAATATTTTGAGATGGATTACTTTTGGCTTCTTTCTGGTGAACATTTCTTCGATATTTTTGAATCCAAGTGCACTATGGGATAATATATTTTGGACTTATATTGTTGTTTTTGTTGCTTCATTCCATAAGTGCATTGGAAGGTCTTGATTGAGAATCATAGTATTTAATGCTTTCATAATCGTTCCATTCTTTCTTTCTTCTACACCATTTTGTTGAGGATTATAGGGAGTGGTGAGATCCCTCTTAATCCCGACATATATACAAAATATTCCAAATTCATTTCAAGTGTACTCTACTCCATTTTCTGACCTCGGTATATTGATTTTCCTTTCAGATATGTTTTCTACCAAGGATTTGAATTCCATGAACTTTCCAAGTACTTCATCTTTTGACTTCAAGAAATAAACCCAAGTTTTATGATAGTAATCATCAATAAAATATGCATAGTATATTTACCCTCTTAGAGAGTTTGATGGCATTGGACCGCATACATCTAAGTGGACAAGTTCCAATATTCCTTATGATTTACTATATCTCTTTGGAAAATGATTCTTTATGTTCCTTCCTTGTGCACATACCTTGCTTACACCTTCATAATCAACATTTAATTATGGTAAACCTGTAACTACCTTTATTACATATGGTAGGAATTTGTAGTTGATGTGAGATAGCCTTCTATGCCAAAGTTCACAAGAACTTTTAGTAGAGTGAGTTGAGGCTAAATCTAAGTGACCTTTTAACTTGTACAAACCACCTTCTTTTGTTCCAATAAAAACTGCATATTCTATAGTTTTTCCTGTAGACCACATAATAACTTCACCATCTATGAATGAAACCCTGAAACCTTTCTTATATAGGGATGAAATAGAAAGTAACTTCTTTTTCAAACCTGGTACACAGAGTACATCCTTCATTCTCATTGGAGTTCATGAATCAACTTTGTAGGTGGATTCTCCCACTCCTTTGATAAGATATTGATAATCACATCCAAGTGAAACTTTATGGGGAACTCCTTTTCTATAAGGCTAGAGAGAATTTATTTTTGACCTATCATGTGCTTAGCGGCACCACTATATATGAGCCAAGTATCCTCTCAATGTGTCACAGATCCTGAGAGAGAAGAAAACAAAAAATATTCTTCAATATCTTCTTTAGTTAACTTCTTGGATGGCTCAGCATATTCAGCTACATGGGCATGATGTCTTTTGTTATTTCTCCTCGTGTATTCTTCCCTTTTGGCAGGACAATTCTTATCAGTGTGTCCCATATTATCATAATGATAACATTGATAAGAGAAGAAATATTTTCCCTTTCTTTGCCCTTATGATATTTCTGGAATCTCTTTGGAGAGTGAGACTATTTATAAAAGTGGGTCTCCTTTTGAAAATGAGGATTTTTATTTCCTCTTTTAGCATGATAATCTAGGGATTGATATTCATCTCTTAATAGGACGACTTCTCAGCTGGCTACTCTTTCTTATTTTTGAACGCATTCTTCCCATAAACTGTCAAAATGGATTTTATCTTTTCTTGCACAAATAGTTTGGATAAAGGCATCCCAAGGTCTTGTGAGACCATTAATAGTTGTCAAAATGAGTTGATATTCATATAAGTTGTCTCCAATTACCTCTAACTATTCCTTGATTTGAGAAACTGTAGAGAAATATTCTTGAACTGCTTGTCCTTTTTGCATCCTTCTATTCTTGGGTTCGATTCTTAGGTTCATCTTCTAGTTCATATTATTTCCTTCATATATTATGGTTAGGGAATAAAACATATATTTTTGAGTATTATTAGAATAAAATTGAGGGATCAAGTTGTCTTTAATGGAATCTGCAATTACTCTTTTAGCTTTAATCGTATCCTTGTACTTTTCTTTGGATGCATCTTCTTCGGGTTTTGGTAAATTTTATTTTATCAATTTTGCAAGGTCATTCTCTTCAAGAATTATTCCAAATCTATACTTTGAGGAAGGAAAAATTTTCCACACCTTCTAGCTTTTTAACAAGATTGGTGCTTGCAGACATCTTGACTTGGAGCTAGAAAAATGACTAGAAAATGAAAGTGCTCAAAAATTGAAATAGATCTTATCGAGAGAACTGTCGGACTGAGGTGAGTTTGTTGGAGATAAGTGTTTAAAAAAATTCCAAGTTTTACCCCTTGAAACTTGACCTGTGCAATTATGGATTGGTACTTCTGGTATTGGTTTTGGTTTCCTAGTTTTTTGGCACCAGACAAAACTAGGGATTGATTTTCTGAAGAATCTGGAAACTGAAAAAGTTTGCTGAAGATGCCAAAATATGCACAAGGGTAGGGAACACTTCCCAAATTATTTTTTGGTAAATATTTTTAGATACCCAGTGAAAGATTCTCTATTTAGTCAATCTCTGATACCATCTTAATATTTAAGGTTGTTATTAGGTTAATTCCAAATTACATGAGCATTCAATGCATTTCCAAAACAACAACATAAAGAGGATCACTGAAAGAAGCACAATCATAAGGTACACACCATTTTGTCTTTGGAAACCCTCATGGGGGAGAAAACCTAGAAAAAAATTCCTCAATAATAGATTGCCAATACAATGCCAAGACTAAGAACAAAACAACAAAAATAAAAAAAATACTAAGCATGTGTCTCTCTTATCCTTCCTCCTACAACTGAAACTATCATCAATATATGTGGACTAGATGAGAGAGTTTGAGTGTGTTCAAATGAGGCACCATCTTCACATATAAATATGAGTTGAGGAGGTGCTAGGGTTATGTCTCTTCGCTTAGTGGGGTCGACTTCTCCTAGAAGTCGTTAAAACCACTTTATAAATATAAAGGGATGACTTTATAAATACCATGATACAAATCTAATTTGACCAATCCATAAAATGGGATTTGATATTATACAAGACCTGACATGATCAATCTGCAAAATGGGATTTGATCTATAAGATAATAACTTAAAAATAATTAGAATATTCTTCAAAGTTACAATATTTCAACAGGTCAAAGAAGGAAGAAAAGTTTCATAAGAGAAGAATGATAAATAAGATCTTAAAGAATAGGAAGTAGAAGAAGAAGCGGAAGAAGAATAAGAAGACCAAGAGGAATATGAGAAATAGATACCTCCCAAGACACCTAGTTAATGAGTGCAGAAAAATCATCCACTAGAACAGATCATTGGAAATAAATATGGAGGAGCTGAAACCCAAAGATAAAGATGTTCACTAGAAAAAAAACACTTAGAACTATTATCCATAGTCAAACCAAGAAATTTAAAATAATCTAGCGAATATGAACATTGGATCAAGGATATGGATGAAGAATTGAATGAAATAGAAAATATTGATACATGGGAATTGGTTCCAAGTCCAAAGAACAAGAATGTGATCAACACAAAGTGGGTATTGAAAAACAAGCTGAATCAAGATGGATAGGTAACCAAAAATAAACCAAGATTAGCATGTAAAGGATATACTCAGGTTGAAGCCATATATTTTGAAGAATCATTTTCCCCAGTGACTAGGATGGAAGAAATTAGATTGATATTAGCTTATGCATGTTCCAGAAGAGTCAAGGTATATCAGATGGATGTTAAGTCATCATTTCTCAATGGAGAATTATCATAATAAGTCTACATCAGAAAACCCGAAGGATTTATACTATTAGAAAATAAATATTATGTGTGGAAATTGAAGAAAGCATTGTGTGGACTTAAGAAGGCACTCAGAGCATGGTATTCAATATTGATCATGTATCTTATACAAAAAGGATTAAGGAATGGAAATTCAAAAAGCAATCTCTACATAAAAGTGGATCGATATAGTATATTTATAATTGAAGTTTATGTAGATGACATTATCTTCGGAAGTGATGATGACAGGATGAGTCAATATTTTTCCAAAGACATGCAAAATGAGTTTGAAATGTCTCTACTTGGTGAAATCAATTTTTTTGGGGATTACAGATATGTTAGTAGGATAAAGGTATTTTCATATCTGATACCAAGTATATCATAGGAATGCTAAAGAAGTTTGTAATGGAATATTGAAAACTTGTGAGTACTCCTATGCAGACCAGTTGTAAGTTAATAAAGGATGATGATTCTAAGGATGCGTATTAGAGACTCTATAGATCGATGATTGGAAACTTACTCTATGTGACATCATCTAGAATAGATGTGATGAAGGAAGTCGGATAGTTTGTGATATTTCAAGCAACATTGAAAGAAACACATGTCATGGCAGTAAACATGATATTCTAATATCTCAAAGGAATAAAAGAGTTTGGGTTATGGTATCCAAAATAGAATGATGTAACTTTGCTAGCCTACACAAATGCAGATTGGGAAGGTTGTATTGACGATAGGAGAAGTACAAGTGTAGCACCTTTTTACTTAGGTGATTGTCTTGTATCATTGTTGAGAAAGAAGCAATCATCAATATCTTTATATGCAATAGAAGGAGAGTATATCACAATGACAAGATGTTGCACTCAAGTTATTTGGATGAAGAAAACTTTGCAGAATATACAAGTGAAGTAGGATGAGCCCATTTCAATACTATGTGATAACACAAGTGCTATCAGTATCTCTAAGAATGTAGTGATGCATTCCAAGACAAATCATATTCTGATTAAGTTTGAATTTCTATGGGAACAAGTTACAGAGAATAAAATCAAGCTAGAGTACATTGGAACAAAAGAACAAATTGTAGATATGTTCACCAAACCCATTCAGAGGGACACCTTTGAGTATCTTCGAAAGAAACTTAGAGTATTTTCTGCCCCTCAATGATCCACACAACATCAAAAACAATAATTCAAGGGAAGATATGAAAAAGACGTGAAGAATACAAGTAAAAGAATCTTTTGAATTATTTTCACATACATCAAAGTATTTACATGAGGAAGCACCATGAATATAAAGTAGAGGCTTGCAGATAGGGGGAGAGAGAGAAAAAATGCATCGAAACCATGGAGAATTACACTTTTCCATTGATGTCAAAGGGGGAGAGAGAACAAAGGCATGGAAATAGAGAAAAATAATAGATGAATGAAGACAAGGGGAGAAATGGTCAAAGGTAAGGCGATTTTCATAGGAAATGGTCCTAGGGGGAGCATGAGTAGGATAATTAGTGTTACCATTCCATCACTATTGCCATTAATTCAAAATGGGGGATTGTTGAAATATTGGTTTCCATTGATTTCAACCCTTGAAGAATTATTCTATCCCCAAAGGAATGGTTATGGAACTCGTAGTTGATCGAGGAAAAAGTTCAAGAAGGATGGTGTAAATGTAGGTAATTCACTCGTAGATGGAAATTCATTTTCATTCCATTTCTGGTGATAGGTGGTACACCACATGCTTCTTCACAGTTAATAAGTTATGGCCTTTTTAGGTTATAATCCCCGATGAATGGTTAATTGGTTACAAGTCTTTACTGGAAGATTAAAGTGGTTCTAACAAGAAATTATAGAAGCCCCTAATTTTTAGGTGATAAGTTACTTATAAAAAGTATAAATACACCTCAATGAGTCATTCACAAGTACATTCACTCACTTATTCTATTGAACATCTTGTAGTGAACTAGTGATCTATTTGTAAAGTTAACAACGGAGAAATATAAGGTAGCGATAAGAGAGGAGTGGGAGAGTTTCAAGATTGCAATAGAGCATAGATTTTGCTGAGGAAACCCTATTTTAGTTGGCCCCTATGGGTTATAACAATAGTGTCTTGTGAGGCACCCCCATGGGTTGCTTAGGGATTGTCACATGATGCCCCGCATGACAGGATGTATTAGTCCAATGAGGACAAGAAAAATTTTGGGGTTATGCTAATGCCAGGTCCCTGAAGTCATAAGTGTGCTTACAGGTCATAACTACTATGTATCAGGTTAGCTACAGAGGTATTATTATGCATATGTGTTTGTTATGATGGTTATACTTGTTCATGGTATGGTACATTCTTGAGGTATGGTTGGTTTGACACATGATTGAGGTACATCTTGGATACATGGTTGATATAGGTATATTCTTGTATCTGGTTATGACATGACTGGTATGGTTCATCTTTGAGTTGTGGATGTATGGTTGAGGTATACACTTGATGTATGGTAGCATATCCATGTGGAATATGCCTTAGTTCTTTGAGGATCTTCATGTATGATATGGTGCAGGTCTATACATGATTGAGGCTATGGTATATGGAACTGATTTTATATGTGGTTGTGGTATCTACACTTGGCATATATTATGGTACATAATTGATGAATTATTAGTACACACTTTATGCATGATATGGCATAGGTTTTGGTATAGAAGTTCGATGATAAATTGATTTTACAGGTTGATACTATAGTGACAATGATAGGTTAGATACAGTGACAGGATGACAGGTTATAGGTTGATGTGATAGAGGCATTGACAGTGGAATGAAAAATATTGTGAAAGTGATAGTGACAATAGTAGTAACATTTGGTCTACATTTATATTTCAGGGTTGTTGGATGGGTCAAGGAAAGGGGTTGTAGCCTCCTCCCAGTTGGTGTTGGAGAACATAGGGAGTTGGATCTTGCTTCAAGTTGGAGTCTGAGAATTAGAGGATTTTAGCCTCCTTCTAGTTGGAGTTGGATAATTTAGGGAGTTGTAGATTCCTTCATGTTGGAGCCTCTAAATAGAGGGTATGATCATCCTTCCAGTTGTAGCTAGAGAATTGGGAAGTATGTGCTTCAAATTAATGTAATATTTTATATATAATAAATCATTATGTTATTTTCTCCCATTTGGGTTTGCACATAAATTATGGTGTACTGTGTATTTGATGTAATGTGATGCTTCTTATGTTTATGTTCCAATGATAAATTGATGATATATTGTTGATTAAATTGAAGTTGATATACTTTTGTTAAAAGTGATAAAAGTGTTCATATTGATTCACTCGCTCCCCTATTATTATTCCAATAATTATTTCACTATCCTCAATGCACAACACCCTACAGGTGTTCATTCACTTTACAATTCTTTCTCTTAGGTCATTAATCAATCATATAATCTCCTTGGCCTAAAATCATACATGCATTCCAACCTAAAAAAATTGCATATGCCCTTTTCCCCAAAAGAATAGATACTTAAGAACCGTAGCCCCAAAAAAATATAGACATACGCATTTTAACCCAAAAAACATAGTTACATAGGCTCTCTATCCCAACTTGCATAAGATAATTTCACAATTCATAATTCTATAAGTAATTCCAACCAATAGTATTTCATTTTATGTGGCTTTCATCACCCTCCTCTAGCTCTAGATACAATATTCTTCATGTTATGTATTTTCCATAGAAATTCCAACCAAAAACCCTCATTCTCATCAACCTAAAGAAATAAACAAAGTCTACCCCTTCTTTGCACTACAATCCTTTAGGATGTACCACTTCCCTTCTAGGATTCTAGTACAAGGCTGGATAAGAATTCTCAAAGTTGTGGCTTTTGGAACTCCAGCTGAAATATCTTTTATATTTTATTGATTCCCACAATAATTCCAACCAACAAAATCTCAACAAAATCTCATTGCCCCCAACCTACACAACCCAAGGAAGTGTACCCCTTCTTGTCACTATAGTTCTTCAGTCTAGACCACTTCCCTTCTAGGGTTCTAGTACAAGTTAGGAAAAGAAGTCTATAAGTTCTGGCTCTAGGAACTCTAGCCATGACAATGGAATATCCAACTATCAAATAGTTACAAATTTTTCCTCCTGCACAACATCTTAACACAAGTCTGGTGGAAAGAAAATAAATAACCATGATGTGCAATCTCATGCAACAACCCATAGCAATAAAAACATAACACAATTAACTTAACCATATGTAGAGACAACTTAAGAGACACACCAAAACATTCAGTCCCATATAAAAAAGAAGATAGAGATGTCACTTAGGAAAAAAAAGTAATAATGAAAAAGGAAAAACTTAAAACACACTAAACAATAATCAACCAATTTTTCAGCATAATTAACTCAGTGATTACAATCACTTATCCATATGGTTGTTTCTCTATCTCACGAGTAGCCACAATGAGAATTTATCTCGTTGTTATTTTCCTAACACACACTTATGATTCCAAATACCATGTCATTTTCATTATTGATTTCCCTCCCCATTTTCATTCCCACGCTCTAATATTAGACATCCTCTTCGCTTCTTCACAATCCCTCAAGCGATCCATCATTTTCCAAGGTGTTCTTGTGCAAGGGAAGTGTCGATTCACTACTAGGTTCTTCACTGGAAAAATTGTCACTTGTGGCAATCATAGGGTTCCAGTGTCATATTAGTAGCCTCCTTTCCAATATTTTTGGCTTTAATATACATCTTCTTATCTATATTACACACATAAATTCATCACGAGATATCATCATAGCAATTTTAAATATTAATTTCTAGGTATGTTTTACACATAGGAGACTAAGATTCCTAATCAAAATATTTCTTCGTAGGATGTTTGGATCTTGAAACAGAAGGCGTTGGTATTCCTTATGGTATTACACCATTTTCGTGTCCAAGACCATTATTCTTGGAATTTTTCTTACTTTGATTTGCAATGATTAATTTCTCCATTATGTTCTATACATGTAAATAAAGTTTTCATGCATGATTTTCTGCTCATTATTTTTGGATCTTGAAGTTGTAGGTATTCTTCTTCTTTATGGTCTTACATTGTTTCCATATCCATGACAAATCTTCTTGCAATTTCTCAACTTTCTTGCAACATAACAAGATTGTTAGCACTCGTGCATATTTCAAGGAGTTTATGAAATGATCTTAGACTTATAATTTGTTGGAAGTTTAATCATTTTCATCCATTATACACTTTTAAAAAAAATGGTATTCAACCATTAATCATATTATCTAAAATGAGACTATCATCCACCAGAACTGATGCATTCATTCCATGTAGTGATTTTTTATTTTTAAAATTATATTAATCTAAAAATATCTCCACTTTCAACTATTATTCATATTAAATGGATTATAGCCATAATTCCTCACATATGCATTACCAACATCTAAAATTTTCATAATGAAGTCAAACATTACGAATATGCCAATTCCCATGGCCACATTTACCCAATGTATCCTTCCATTGATTCTTGAATACCATATATCCATGGCATTCATTTCTACCACAAGAATATTTATATTGTCTTGTCTTGGTTATGATATCATAACCAACATAACATAATATGCAATTAATTTCTCTTAAATGCATTCAAGAAAAGAATAATATTTTCATACTCAAGGCCTCATGTCATTCCATCAATTAAAATATTGAGAACATAATTGAGGGAATTCTTACCTCAATTCCCTTCATTATTTTGTGCAATATAAGTAACCCAAATTGCATACCTGCATGGCTATTATCAATTTACTCGATGCTACATGATCAATTGGTGCTTGGTAGAAGCTGTTGAGCTCCCTTCACCAACCTCTTGATCAAAATTCCTACCATCCTCATTGGTGTTCATATGATTGGATACCATAATAAATAGTATCATCATGCTATAATCATTTTTCTTGGATACACATTCCATCATTAGTTTTATTCAGCATCATAACATCATCATTTCATATATATATAAACATACTACTCTTAGTCTATACTCATGCAATATACATGTTCAAGCATGCCCATATGCACCAATGCACATCAATCTTCACTAACCATTAATCTTATAATTTTGATTTCATGTACAATCATTCTATATTTATTATATCCTGCACTCCAATGCATATTTATTTCATATTTAATTTAATTATTTGGTTTTTGGTGTGGATGGTTGTCCTTGAATTCTAGTAGAACCTGACTTCCCATGTGCATTTCCATGATTCTCAATTATGCACCATTGTCCCCTATTCTAATCCCATTAATAAATCCCCCACTTTTCCATTATGCATTTCCAGCCACTAGATCCACTACTGTTGCCATCTGACAACTACTTACTTTATGCAGAGAAAAAATGTCCCAACATACTTTTCCTATAATCATAAAAATTCATATCATTGTAACATGCACTACTCCATTGGAATATTAACATTGCAATATAATTAACCACTTCCCATTTTTATTGAACAAATAGGTCTTGAAATATCATTATCATTGATTGGTGTTTCAACATTTTGAAATATTTATTTTATGTCATCATTATAATAGTCTTTGTCATCCATGGCTTTGCTCAATTTTAAATACTTCATTGAGTGACTCATTGTGAATCACTACTTGGCATATCAATACCACTCTACTCCAAATGTAATGCTACACATCATCAATTTGCACCTATACCCTACTTTTGTTGTGCACTCTGATAAAAGAGACAAGTTTCTTACTTTGGGGTACTTTTAGACAAACATTGTTATATCATACCCAACAATTCCTATTTATTGCATTCACATACTTTCACATAGAGATGACTCATGCACTCCATGAGTCACAACGCATTTCATGATATCCTTTTTCCTTCTCTCGCAAGAAGCTTTGTAGCCTTCATTATATATCTACCTTCAAGGATACAGATTCCTCCTTAACTCTCTATGCTTGCAACAAAACTCTTCACCTATTGGATACATGCTTTATGTGATAATATCTATTGATTTTTCGTTTGCAAACCATTCATATTTAATAGTAATATTCCTCTTCGCTTCCTTAGACATTTGTCAACCTTGCATCACCTGCTCTATAGTCTTGCACTTTTCTTTTACATCTGTTTGATGCTTCAACCGACTATACAATATTGACCTAATTCTATGTCTAATGAACCCAATGATCAATCCATAACATCCCACACAATCCTAATTGGAAAAATCTTATCCTCTTGCTAGCAATCCTACATACAACACTCTCTGCTATAGTGATTCTCTACTTATTAGTCAATCCCTTGCTAAGAAGCTCAACCTCTTTTTACCTTGTCAAACTATTGCATTTAAAATGTTCTTATCCACTTATACATAGGCACTATAATTCATTTTAGTACTCTTCCTTTCCTAGAAATCACTTCCATCACTTATCTCTATTGTCTAAGAAGGTTTCTCCAAACCTTGACACTATTTGAAAAAATATTCACATTGAGTAATTACATGGTTCTTGGAATCCAATTGCACTTTCCATTACTTGTAATGTAGCTCTTTATTGCCTCAACCAACTTCTAAAATATCTTCCATGTCTCTATCAATTTTATATTCAATTATAGGATTGAATGTTTCTGGGTATACCGCCAATTTTGCACCATGTACAAGCAACCTTTTCTGTTAGAGTTATGTATAGTATATAAAATTCACCAATTAATGATACAGGTCATTATTTATCAAATTTATAAAGGACACAATGAATCATATCAAAAATATGATTCCTTATATGTGTTCCTCTCATAAACATCTCTTGAAATACTATATTTATTCCTCAATATGAGTTCTAAGAGAAAAGCTACAACATTTACATGTTGCAATTCACCACTCATTTACTGCTACATAATTGCCTTTATTAGTTTCTGGAAATATTTTAGAACCCGAATCAAATTTCTCGGTTGAAATATTTCTTTCAATCCTCAATACATGTTTAACAAATATTTGTTTGTTGAATTCTGAGCTTCGAGCTAAAATTTATGGTTTAGAGAAGTTTAGGTTATTTAACCCAATTTACCCCTATATGCTACACGTGTCTTATTTATCTCCCTGCACATTTCTACATACCTAGATCCTAAATCTGGCTCCATGATTATTTTATATCATTCATACTCTTTCCACTAACTTCTCTTGGGCCTCAAAAGGACTTCTGAGATAGGATTTATTCCCTATGGAAGTAAACTAACACCAAAATTTTACACTTATAGTTTTGGTTGTAACTTTCTCATATGAGCTCTGTTTTGTGAAGAATTTAGATCATTGGAAATCTCTTTTCATTTTCTTTTATTTGAGATGCAGAGATAAAGTGTACAATGGTACACTCTATTACCATGGGTTTTTATTAGATAAAAATGTCGTTTAAGACCTCAAAAACACTTCACAAGTTAATGACCTTCAAAAACAACAAAATTTCACATTAAAATGACTGTTTTACTACTGTAACAACCATTTAAATATAAGTTGTTGATCCCAAACCATGTATAATATGAATCATTGATATGCACTACATTGTCAATCACCGAGTGACATTCCCCTTTGTCACCCAAAACACTTTCCCCAAACTATCAACCTGACCATCGGTCATCGACCCAAATCACCAATGACCAATTTGAAAAAAACTCTAAATCAACCAATTTGACCATCGAGGATATTCATTGGCGAATGAAAAATCCACAAAAATTCATGTAACTTCCTACCATTAACCCATCAATGATCATAAATCCCCAATGAGTGTTGAAAACACTTCCCGGGATTGATTGACCTGACCATCGACCATCAACCCTTTCTAGGATGATGTCGCAACTGATGACATGGTATGACATGTGGATGCTAACATGGAATGACACTACATCCCGAGGTATCAACTTGGGTGGTGTGGCATGGCAGAGGATGCTAATGTGTCACGACACATGGAGGATGATGTCATCATCCTCTTTTCCTTTATTGACAATCGACCACTTCTCTTGGACAATGAAAACACTCGTCAAAATCCCTTGATCCTTGATTCGTTAGTCATCAATGATCAATAGTCCCCCTATATGCATGAAACCTTTGATCGATTCTATATATCCCCGACCATCTGCTATTGGTGATCGACTATTCTCTATGGATGCGTGAAACTTTCATCAAACCCTGTTGATTTTCGATCATCGTTCATCAACAAGTTTCATAAAATTTGGCCAAAATATTTCGATCCCCTACCATCGGTTATTGATGATCAGAGACATTCTTTGTTCAAGTTCAACTCTTCTAAAAAATCACTAATTCGATTGTCAATCATCGACAACTTCCGCTGGCGAACTTCAAACCCTCCACAAATTTCACAGATTTGACTATCATTCATCGACGAAATCTTTCAATGGACTCCAACACTTCAAAAATTTGAGCACAATCTAGGTGAATATGGACCATCGATTTCCTTCAACTTTCAATCGTTGATATTGAACCTCAGTCGTTGATTTGTTCAACCTTATAAATGGAGAAAATTAACAAAGACCCTCGATCTAATCCATTTCAAAATCCTCGAAATGAATATTGGTTTTTGATTTGATTAACCTTTCAAAAAAACCGAAGCTTATGGATTTCTAAATTTATCATGACGAATCTTAGTTGTCGATATCGAAATAAAAAAGAATCTTGATTGTCAATTCGCCAAACTACCAATAACTCTACAAAATCCATTACAACATGAAATCTGACCATTCCAAGTCGAATTTGGCTATGAAAATTACATATTAACTTCATTAAATTCTCTTAAAAAAATAGGATTCATTCTAACACGAATATTGACCACAAATTTGGGGACTTAACTCTGATTTTCTTCTTATTTTTCCCCAAATTTGCACATACCAAAGTCTGCAAGAGCGAATTTACTTAAATTTAGACTAGTTCTTGGCCCATATGGGTCCAATGTTGAACCAATAGCTTTGATACCATATTGTAACATACCCAACCACTAACTAAGAAACATTACGTCCAGAATACACATTTAAAATTAACATTTTATGCTCATTAAATTATGGTAGTTTATCAACTACATATCACACACTATTTAACCATTTTACTAATACCACAATTCTAAATGTATCTAACAACATATATTAAAACATGAATGCAATTTCTCAAGTAAAAAAAAAGCACTCAACATCCATATAAACCATTTACACAATGAAATATTATGATATACACAATTGATAAATTATATGTTAATAGATAACCAACTGAATGCATACAAAGGATGAATCGCCCATCCATAGGAATTGTTGATCATTTTATTTCAACAACAAGCCACCCCTAAGTTGAGGCTATGGGTCCAGAAAGAGATCTCACCCTCTATCTATCTTCTCTCCACACACAATAGCCCCAAAACCTAGGTTCCAATCTATTTTCCACAATCTGAAAAACCCAAGGAATGGGATCCCCCTTCACTACACACAGTTCCTCAGGCCTTCCCACTTCCCTCCAAGTCTCAATTTCATCTTGTTGACTATAAAACCTCCCATCTATTCCAGGAATTCTCACAACAACCCTCACAAGGCTCTTGAGTCTATTTATCAACACAAAAATGCTTCACAAGCTTAGAACCTGTTTTATAGGTAGACAAGCCTCTTTCTCAATGACTA
>JASDQU010209507.1:2905-27867 GCA_032191745.1 Picea mariana
TTGAAAATACTCTTTTATAAAGGCCCACGCATCCTACGCCATTACTGCATGCGTGTACATGCTAGCTGACCTAAGACAACCCGCGTGGACCGACAAAAACATGAAAAAAGGAAATTTTCCAACGGAACACAAAAGATATGGGTGAGTTAATTGAAAATCTTGACCATGCATGGCCGAGGGTTCATCCAAATACCTAGCTCCTTCTAGCCTATAAAATAAGGGGTAGGGGTCCCATTTGGAGAGGGAAAAATATAGCAAAGAAACTCTACCCATTTGCATATTCCCATTGTACCAACCCTTTAGCCTTTCTGTGTGCCAAAGGAGATACAAAGTAAAGAAGTTGGAGGATAGTTGAAGAGGGGCCCAGGATCAGGTTTGCAGAGCGGTGGCCGATCTCAGCTTTTGTAAGTTGACTCATTCAAAGTAATAAAGAAAGTGCTTTTCCTGTCCCAATTCATGAGTTATTCATAATTTGCTAAGTACATGTTTGAATGTCTAACCCGTTATTCTATAGGTAGTATGCATGTGTAGTTGTTTCTTGTCTTGTATGCAGGTCAGTGTTGGAAAGGAGAACTGTGAACAAGTAATCAAGTACGACAAGGGATCAACATCGAACGCTCGAAACGAGGTAGGTTGATCTAGCCATTGCATTTACTAAAAAGAAATGGGATTTAAGTCTGGGGATGAAGGTAGAAAGTAAATTTTCTCTAGGTCATATCTGCATGCAAAGTCTAACCCTATTTTCCAGTCCATAAAGTGATTTCCCTCACAACACTTTCCTAGGTTATGTTCATCCTTCTTTATGTAATATTTACTTCCAAAAGTTCCAAGTGTTTTACAAATGTTGGCCTTCCAAACCATATTTAATAAGGGTTTTTGTCATGGTTGGGTCTCAACCGAGCTCTATTAAGTATGTGGATTGTTGTGTAGATTGCATCTCTCCAGAATTTTTCTGGAAGCTTGGCTTAATTTATCATGGTTCTTGCAACTTCTTGAACTGTTTTGTTTTTCCTTTCTACCACTCCAATCTGTTGAGGAGTCCTGGGAGCTAAAAACTGTCTTTTGATACCATGATTTTCACATAATTGAATGAGCTCTTTAGAAGTGAATTCTCCTCCATTTTATGATCTCAGACATTTAATTTTGAGATTTGTTTCATTTTCTACAAGGGCTTTGTATATTTTAAATTTCTCAACAGCTTCTTATTTTTCTTTTAGAAAGAATAACCAGGTAAATCTTGTGTAATCATCAACAATCAACATAAAATATTGTTCACCATAAGTAATTTTGGTTTTGGTTGGTCCACATAGATCTGTGTGAATAAGCTCTAATGGTTTTGTTGTGGAATTCTCTTTTGTTTTGAACCTAACTCTTGTTTTCTTTCCTATTTGACAATGTTTACAAATAGAATCTAAAGGCTTAATCACTTTTTTCATGTCCCTAACTTCCTTTTTCTCGTTGGATTTGATCAAGTTGTCAAAGATTAAATGTCCCAACCTTCTATTCCATATCAATCTTACATCCACTTGGCTTAAACAACATTTTTTTTCTTCATCTATATTAAGGATGTGCACATTGCTAGATGTTCTTGGTGCAACTGCCACTAACTTTCCAACGTCCTTTTTTCTCATCTCACATTTCTGAGAATAAAAAATAAGTATGTGACCCTGATCACATGTCTGAATTACACTTAGGAGATTTGGTTTGATATTTACTACCAGAAGTACATCTTCTGCTTTGGTTTTATTATTTCCTAAATTAACAATGCCTTTTATCTGTATCTTGGCTGATATGTTATCTCCAAAAGTTACTTTTCCTTTTCCTTTCTTATTTAAGTTGAGAAATTTACTTTGATATCCATTCATGTGTTTGGAACATTCAATGTCTATATACCACTGGCATCCTTGATTTCTTTTATATGAGGCTAAATTGCACTCTGTTTTATTTTTCTTCCATTCTTTTTTATTATGGGAAATATTTGTATTTTTATCATATTTTGGCAATCTACATTCACTGGTTTTATGACCATAGTTGTTGCATTTTTGGAATTCACTATAAAAGTCTTGTAAAAGAGAAAATGAGTTATAGTTTCTCTTCTCTATATTGTACTTATTGTTATTATATCTTTGGAAATTTCTATGATTGTATTGTCCATAAGCTTTGCAGTGTACTTCCTTATGTCCAAAATTATTGCAAGAGTAACAATATCTAATAAATAGATATTTAGGGGAATTCCTTCTGATTGTTTTTTTCTTTTCATATTTTACTTTAGTAGGGAGTATTGATTTATGTTTATGTGTAACAATTTTCAATGCTATTATCTTTTCCTTATTATCTTCTTTTCTTAATGAGTTTTTCAGAGCATCTACGTAACTGATTGGTTTCTTGACAGATCCCTGTGATGTAGAAGTTGAGTCTTGAGTGTATCCCAAACCAGTATTAGTGTTTGGTGACCTTTGACTACTGATAATTTCATCCAAGATATTTGAATTATTTCCAAATTACAATCCCTTCTTTTCTTTCTCAATTTCACCTTTTAGCAACTTAATCTCAGCTTCTAGTTTCTCACATGTTTTTTATCATTAAGTTGTTGTAAAATGATTTCTTCAATTTTATTAGCTTCCAGAAGTTGGGACTTCAAATCACTGATGGTATGTTCTGAATCTTTAATGTTTTTGGAAACTTCCCTCTCTCTTGATTTAGTATCTTCTTTAATCTCTAGAATCTCTTCCCTTAGTATCTTGTTTTTTTATTAGTTTTTCTTAGTTCTTCAATTACACTATGGATTTAATCTTTGAAGTTCACTTCTTCTTCATCTTCTGAATGTTTATCATCTTGAGTTTTTATTCCCATAAATAGATTCTCTGGTTCGTCTTCTTCATTTTCTTCTGATGAACTACTGTCTTCTTGGGTAAAGAGCGTTTTATTTTTCTTGTAGAACTTCTTTTTATTATTAGTGTTTCTTTTCTTCTGTTTTTTGAAGGTTCTTTCGTCATCACTTTCCTCCTTCTTAGGATAGGTACATTTATTGGAAAAGTGTCCAATTTTTCCACAGTTAAAAGATACTAGAACAATCTTTCCTTTGCATGTCCCTGTCCCTCTCTTGAGTTTCTTTATGAAGTTGGTAGTTTCCTCATCAGATATATCTGATAACTCATCATTGGTTTTTTGCTCCTGCCTCATATTTGTTTTGGATGCTGTAAAGGTTGTTTCTCTTTATGATGATTTATCATTCCATGTTCTTATTTCATATGCTGTAAAAATTCCATGAATTTGATCAACTATGAGTGGGTCAAGATCAGACCTATCTTCAATTGTAGAAATATTGTCATCATATCTCATAGGTAATGACCTTAGCATATTTTTCACAATGGGTTTATCGATAAGTTCTTCTCCTACTGCTCTGATTGAACTAAACACTTCATCTACCCTATGAAGGTATTCAACAATGTTCTCTTCTTCTTTCATTTTTAGATTATCAAACTAAGTTCTATAGGTCTGTAGTTGGCTTCCCTGAATTTGCTATCCCCTTCATATACAACCTCCAATTTCTCCCATATTTCTTTGGCTGACTTAAAATGCATAACCTTCACACATATATAATTTGTCAACCCTTCTAGAATTGCATTAACTACTCTTGAGTTGTCATTTCATATTTCCTTTCCTGCAACATCTTTGGTTGGAGTAGTTGGTGCAGTGTAACCATCTACAATATATTTCCAAATATCAAAACCAAGAACCAACAAGAAGTTTTTCATTCTTATTTTCCATAGAGCATAGCCACCTCCATTGAAAAATGGTGCCTTTTTGTTAGACATCCTCTCTTTCTGATCCATTTTCAGGATCTTCCTTCCAGTTGTTAGACTGTGTTGAAGGCACTTTCTCTAATACCAATTGTTGGAATACTGAGATGGGGGGGTGAATCAGTATTTCCCTTTTTCAACAATTAGCAATTACTTTTATATTTTTTTAACTACCACAATAGATCAACAATGGAATTGTTTGTAAAATCAATTATATAAGTATAATTAATAGGAATTACAAGGATTTTATGAAGAATAGTGAATGACACCAATCCTTTTTAGAGCACCAACTCTTGGAGACACAAATCCCCTTCTTCAGGGAACCAACCCTAGGAAGAACCAACTCCATTATTTCTTTAGGGCACCAACCCTAGGAAGCGCCAACTCCCTTTTATTTAGGGAACCAACCCTAGGAAGCACCAACTCCTTTAAATAAATGATATGAATCCTTATATGCTCCTCCCTTCCACCCTCACTTCATGAGAATCACCAGTTCTTCTTCTTGGACTTTGCTGTTGTTTTGATCTTCTGATTTGGACTACAGAGACACATTCTTCTCACCATTCTTTCTCATTTATATACTCTTCCAAATGGTGTGAGCTATGAAGCATTGTGTCCCTTTGTTTGGACCATCACACCTCTTCATTTTAATCTAACAATAATCTTTATTATTATTCAAAAATTATTGTGGTGGATTTTAATTCAGTGAGTGTTCTTTTCATAAATCGATCACAGGTGTGAATCAATTTCTTTTAACTCGATTCCATGTTTCTTCAAATATTGCAGAAATTGAATCTTGCAAAGGTGCTTCCTTCAAACCATTTACATGTGACCATATGCACAAAACCACAGGATTATTAATTAAGCTATGTACCTAGCGCCTCATGGATTATGTGTTTGTAACCCATGATAGAGGGTTGGAACCTAGTCCTCTGGTACTTCGACCTTCAAGAGATTTCTTTCTCATCCAATATTCCATAGTTTCAACTCCCTGAAGTAGTTACCTCTCACAAGGATTGATCTAATGGTTAGCATGATTCTCAGAACCAAATAAATGGTTTAGCTTTGATCATTACACTATCCTTCCACTTCTTAATCCAAAGGCTATGCCTTAATCAAACATTGTGATGGACGACCATTATTTACTTTAGGACTTTGAAACTTCCACCCTCTCCAATCTTTCAACCTTCCGGAGTATATTTCACCAAAGTAGATCCAACGGTTGATATTTTTTCTTCCATAGAAGGATGATCCTGGCTTGTCCATAGGTTTTAAAAAATCGATGGCCATGACTTGATCTGTATTTGGGTGGATGATTCTCATTCACTTAGGGAATTCTACGCTTTGGGACTCCGATATTTTGCAGTCATTCAACTCTTCCAGAGTAAATCCTTTCGAAGTGCTTATTAGCAAATTTTTCTTGATAACCTCCACAAGTCCAGGAGCTAGGACCGTGGGATTAACCATTCCAAGTGTTTGATCTAACAGTCATGATTCATCTTGGAGGATCTTATATCAACAATTAGTATTGAATTCGACCTTCGACACTTCAGGTATTTTTTGGTTTCCCCCAAAGGACAAACTCCCAGAGTGACGTAACTTGCTAACGTCACTGTTGACTTGGCACTAGCCGAGTGGCTTCCATGTGTCATTTAGATTTGTAACTTACATGTACCTATAATTCCAATTGGACATAGACACTTATCACTATCTGATTGCACCACGTGTCCTTGCTGGCATGGTCTTACTAACGTGGATCTCCTTACATGACACATGTCCTCCTTCTAGATCTAACTGTCATAGGTTCATTTGAGTCCTTGATCCAATGACTGTGATCAGTTCTAGATCAATGGTCTAGATTTATTTCGGCCTTTGATACTTTGGGTTATTCACTCCCAATTCCAAATTATCTTGAAGTGAGATTCCCCTATTAAATCTCGAGTAACTTGACTTCATCTAACAATCCATATTTGACGCGAAAATCTTAACACAATCCAATGGTTGTTGGAAATTCGACAATTCGAGATCTCGTGAATACTTGATCCAACGACTGTGATCAATTCTAGATCAATGGTATAGATTTATTTCGACCTTTGGGACTTTAGGTTATTCATTCCCAATTCTCAATTTTCTTGAAGTGAGATTCCCTGATTAAACCTCAAGTAACTTGAATTCATCTAACGATCCATACTTTACATGAAAATCTTAACAAGATCCAATGGTCGTTGAGAATTTGGCTATTTGGGATCTCGTGAATCCTTGATCCATTGACTGTGATCAGTTCTAGATCAATGGTATAGATTTATTTCGGCCTTCGAGACTTTGGGTTATTTGTTACCAATTCTCAATTCTCTCAAAGTGAGATTCCCCGAATAAACTTTGAGTAACTTGAATTCATATAATGATCCTTCTTTGATGCAAAAATCTTAATACGATCCAATAGTTCTCAAGATTTCGACTATTCGTGACTCCGGGGCTCCGGGGTAGTGGAACCAATGCCAACTGTAGATCTATTGGTAGGTGAAGATCGACGATTGATGTCTATTTCAGAACCGAAACTTGCGCGATCATTAACTCCAACCCTTGCATCTTACAATGGTTCCCTGTCGTTGATCTGCTCTTACTAAGATTCGACGGTCATTACTTAATCAGCTGTTTGATCCGAAGGTACTCCTATGTAACTCTTAGATCTGACAGTCCCGGTTTGTCCTAAAATTTACATCAATGGACAATATTCTCCCTCGATTCTTTTGTAGTTTTACTGTGGGTATTTCGATCTTGATCGCGTTTCTGCAATGCGATTTCCCTTCTGAGATTTTTGGTAGATTCCTCTGCGTGATGTTTATATGTTTATAACAACTCATCATCATTGAAATACACTTTCCCTTCTAAGATTTGTGGTTTTGTACTTGGATTATAACTGATCAAGATCATTGATATGTTTGGAATTCGATATCGATGGTGTTTATGCATTGCATTGATCATGTGAAATCTAATACACTACCTCTCCTGATATT
This sequence comes from Picea mariana, assembly GCA_032191745.1. Taxonomy (NCBI): domain Eukaryota; kingdom Viridiplantae; phylum Streptophyta; class Pinopsida; order Pinales; family Pinaceae; genus Picea; species Picea mariana. The sequence goes on from JASDQU010209507.1 coordinate 9,726, forward strand.
TAGGTATATTCCTCTACATGTTGTTCATAACAACTCATCATCACATCATAATAACATCAATTGTTGACATCAATGACAACACATCAATGGCAATTTTTCCAACACTTCAATTCAATCAAAGACTGGTAAGAATAAAGAAAATATGGTTTCGTCCTCATGTTGTCTTGAAAATGCATCTACCGCTATGTTATCTTTTCCTTTTTTGTATATGATTTCAAAATAACAAACCAACATTTTTTTCAGCCACTTATTTTGTTCTGGGGATGATAGTCACTGCTCCAAAAAATATTTTAGGCCATGGTGGTTTTTTTTAATTTAAAAATAACGTCCCAAGAAATATGGTCTCTAGGTGTGCATCACATGGAGAATGGCCATCATTTCATTTTCATACGTAGATCGACCCAGATTGTGACCACTCAATGCTTGGCTAGTAAATGCCAAGGGTCTACCATCTTGGGTGAGTATTGCACCTATACCCATACCTGAAGCATCTGATTCCACCACAAAGATTTTTTTGAAGTCAAGAGCTACAAGGACAGGGGTAGTGCACATGGCCCTCTTTAACTCTGTGAAGGCTTTCTCAGCAACATGTGTCCAATGAAATGCATTCTTCTTAAGGAGGCTAGTTAAGGGCTTAGAAATTTTTTCATAATGGTTGAAAAATTTCCTATAATAGCCTATGAGACCAAGAAAACCCCTTAGGCACTTTAAGGTCATTGGTCATGACCATTCTTGCATACCTTGCATTTTTTTGGGGTCCACTTTTACCCCATATTTGCTGACAATGTGCCCCAAGTATTCCACTTCGTTGGTGCCAAATGAACATTTGGTATTTTTGAAAAACAATTGGTTTTCCTGTAGCAAGTGAAGGAATTTTTCCACATGAAGAGGATGACTATTCCAGGTGAAAATATAAATGAGGATGTCATCAAAGAAAACAAAGACAAACTTTCTAAGTTGAGGTTTCAATAGTTTATTAATGAGACTTTGGAAGGTGGATGAAGCATTACAAAGGCAAGAATGCATGACCAATAATTCATAATGGCCCTCATGATTTTTGAAAGAAGTATTTGGAATATCTTCCTCCTTGATATGAATTTGGTGATAAATGGAGCGAAGGTCTAATTTGGTGAATACACAGGTACCTTGTAGTTCATCCAAAAAATCATCAATGACATGAATGGGAAGTTTACCTTTGATGGTCAGTTTATTCAGGGCATAAAAATCATGGCACATGTTCCAAGTACCTTCTCTCTTTAAAACCATCACCATTGGTGAAGAGTATGGTGTTGTAGGAAAATCTCCCTGTGGATAGGTAGATTGCCTCAAAGAGCTAGATTCTTAACTCTAAGACAGAAAGTGCTTAACGTGGACACTGAATTCCTTTTAGATGTATACAAAACTAATGCATGAGGAGGAAGGAGAACATAAGTACCTTTTTATCGACGTTTGTCCCTGCACGCTCCGAGTTGAGCTCCAATCTTTCGCTCCTCGATAAGCCCTATAGAAAAACAAAGTACGACCACTTCCTACTCTATTGATATTAGCTTGAAAATAGATCTATCTATCAATGATAAGTTCATGTAAGATCAGAAACAAACTAGAAAGAAACAGGCCAAGCAAATTATATTAATGAGGAAAAAACATTGCTTACAGCCATAGATGAATTGCAGTAGTTTCGTCAAGTCCTCCTTGTCTACCCCTTGCTCAAAAGATCCATGATCTGAATGATGACAACTTCACTGATTGCTCCCTATGAGATCATAGGTCTCTTGCTTCCAAAATATCTCTGTTCTAGCACCACTTATGAGATCATAAGTTTGGTGTGATTCTCCTTTTTCCAGTCCTGTTTCACCATTAGAAAGCTTGCTTATATAGCCTTGGAGAGTCTTTAACCACTTGAGATATCCTTGGGGAAGTTGAGGATTTTCCTCCTTCAGTTGAGGATCTGCCCTAAGATCATGGCTGGACTAGGGATTCAAGCTCAACTACCTTCCAAGAATGAAAATATGCTTCCCCTATTCATCTCAACAGCTTAACTACTGCCCAGAATAGGTAACGCTCCCTCAAAAGGACCATCAGAGCGTTGTAGCGCTCCCTAGTAGGCTTTAGGGGGGCACAAATGCTTTCAAAATCCATAGCGCTCCCTCAAAAGGGCCAGAGAAGCTTTATAACACTCCCAGATAGTGTAAGGGGGAGCGCTGACGCTCCCAGAAGAGGTATAGGGGAGCGCTCTCCTTCAAAAGCTAGTTTTTTGAGTGTTTTCAGATGGAAAAAGGTTTGCAAGCCTATTGACTCATTTCTCCTCATCCAAATCAAATGTTTGAGGTGTTTCAAGTGTCCTCTTCATGTCGTTATAGACACGACATAGGCATTATGGAAACATGCTCTCTTTGACACTTACGACACTTGTGAGAAACATGCGACACTTGTGAGCAACATGCGACACTTGTGACCTTTGTAATGATGACACTTGCGACACTATCAAAGTGAGTAATTTTGATGTGTAACATATGGGCTAGTACTAGGGTGAATTACCCCCGCCTCTAGTAATTCTTGTACTATATTTTCTATTTCATTTTTCTGAGAAAAGGGATATCTATAGGGACGTACATTGGGGGGTTGAATTCCCAGAAGGAGAGGGATTCTATGATCATTCTCACCTCTAGAAGGAGGTAAGGCTTTAGGAATCTCAAATATGTTGGGGTACTTTTCCAAGATGAGTTGCAGGCTAGGGGGAACTACCTGAGAGGCCTGTTTAGTGACCTTGATGGAATTAAATTGAGAAATCACACTATGATGGCCTTTCTTCAAGAGTTTTTCCATCATGTGAGAGATTATTATTTCAGGAGAGCCCACTTGGATACCCTTGAGAGTATAGGGGTGAGATTCTTGGGTGAAGATCATATATAATCATTGATAATCCATTTTGATTGGCCCCAAAGTGTGAATCCATTTCACTCCAAATACAATATTGTAACCACCCATAGAAATAGAGAACATGTGGGTTTTCAGATGGTAATCACCCATTTGTAGTTTGACATTCTCATAGTGGCCCCCACACTTCATAGTACCACCATTAGCAATGAGGATTTGAAAATTATAAATAGGGTAGACAATACAATGTATTTCATAACTGAGCATGCAATGAATAAAATTATGGGTGCTACCACTATCAATCAACACCACAATCAACCTATGTTTAATGTATCCCTTGATCTTCAATGTCCGTGGGGCCAAAATACCTGACAGTGGATGAAGCGAGATGATCGGTTCCATGGATTCCATTGGTGTGACAATTGGATATTTGACAAGATCACTTGGCTAATCCACCTCTTGTTCTGAAATCTCATCTGATGGGATGTCGTCATAGGAAGAGGAAGTTGAGGCATCAATCTGGAAGAATTTTTGTTCTCTACATTTATGCCTTGCTGCATGCTTTTCATCACAATAGTATAAAAGGCCTTTCTTGCGACGTTCCACCATTTTGGTGGGAGAGACCTTTTGGAACTTCAAAGTTTGGGTCAGAGTAGGGGTAGCCCCTCGGCAAGGATGTGTGGTAAATGGAACCTTAAGGGATGGTGCCTAGAGGATGGTATATGATTCCCTAGATAATTTAAATGACTGCAACTAGGTAGTAGGATGATGCATGTTCACATGAGCCTTGATAACTCCTTTTAAACCACTGATAAATCATTCAAGGTAGAATTCATTAGATAAGTCCCGGTATGGATAGACAACTGTTCAAATGTCATGATGAAGTCTGTGACATATCCAGTTTGACGTAGCTTAGTGATTCGACCAAAAAATTGTGATTCCCTATCAAAAAGGGAACAAATAGCTTTGGAGAAAATGTTCCAATTGGGAGGTCTTGGATAACATTTCTTATGCCACTACCACCATTTCCAGCGTTCGTGATCCAAGTAAAAAACGTCTATATGGAGTTTGGTCTCATCATATCGAATATCATTAAGGGAGAAGTATTGTTCCATTTGAGAAACTGACCTGGCTGGGTTGGAACCATCATATTTATGCATGTCAACTTTGGGAACCTTAGTCCAAGAAGGTGGAGAACCCCAAGGGGAGTGGGAGGACTGAGTATGTTCATAAAGAGAAGATTGGATTTCTTTTGGGTTTGGCTCAACATTATTACCCCTGAAGAGTTGCACCAATTTGTTTTATTGTTGGTCAAGGGATATGGTGAATTCATTGCTGAAGGGAGTTATGTTGCCATCAATGTGTTGTTCCAGGTGGGATACTCTATCCTCCAAGGTTTCTTGAGACTGAGAGCAAGTGGTAGGCATGGTAAAATCTTAGGTAGCAGTGGAGGTGTTGGGATGGAAAAAAATGGGATTAAAAATTATAGGTACCTGGGTGATCAGGACAAAGAGAGGAATCCAATGGGATAGGTCTCAAGAAAGGCGTCCCAAAGGGGGTGGGGTCTGCAGGAAAAAAAAAGGATTAAAATTGAAGGGTACCATTGAGATTAGAATGAAGAGAGGAATGTAATGGGATAGGTCACAAATAAGTGTGTTGACAGACCCATACTCATTTTTTTTCATTTTTTTAACTCCTACGGAGTTGTACTATGAACTAAATAATATTGCAGAGGAGGAATGCCCATATTCTTAACAAGAAAAAAGATGTAGTGATTTTGAAACCCCAATGAATATGGAAAGGTTGCACTGCAATAGATCTTGTCTTTTATTTTTCTATTCTATTCCCAAGGGTTAGGGTTTGCAAAGAATCTACAGTAAAGGGTTTTCACTGTGCTATAACTCTCTTATATACATGTTTGGTCCAACAATAGTACTCATCCCAATATATCAGGGAACCAAATAAGGAGGCTAGACCATACCCATATTCATACTACTTGACTACCTAGGTACAAGAGAGTCACTTCTTGAGTGCTAGTCTCGGTGACACTAAAGCAGTCATGCGACCGATGGATTTATCTATGAATGGATTTAGGATTCCTAGGCCAATCTATATACATGTGTTGTCTGATGTGCTACCACTCAAAGGGGTACCAATAGGGGTTACAAGGGTGTCCAATAGATTTTCTCTTAAGAGCCACTTGTATTTCTTGCATGTACGACTCCCCAACCGGGGGTTTATGTGCGTAATGAAAGATCTTTGTAGCTTAAAGATGCTAAAATATGTCTCTACCTTGAAAAACATTTAGCCCACAATTATTTCCCTAGAAATATATCTAATACCATTTGCAATATTCCTGGTACAATATATTATGCATAACATAAAATATCAAGAAAGCAATGAAAAAATAATAATGATATATCCAGAAAAATATTAGAAGAACACCATAATAACACCATAACAGTCACCAGGAAGAGAAAATTTATTATGATAGGAATGTTCACTTGCCTCTTCAAGGGTGTAGCCTCAAGTAGAGTAGAGCTCTATTAAAATAATATCCAATAAAAAATATCCAATGCCTCCTACTCTTATTTATACTAATTCTACCTTCTAAGGAAACTTCTATAGGAAGATATTTCTAGAAGCAAAAGCTTCTATTAGGTCTTCTTACATTGATCTATTCTTCTTTATTTATTAGGCCTTATTAACTAATTTCATGATTTATTAAATAGAAAACATATCCTACTAACTAATGACCCATGGATAGGGGTTAGGATCAGATCCTAACAGTTTCAACAAAAGGCATCGCTGAAGTCTAGATGAATCGACATATTCATCCTTCCGCAAGGGAAAGAAGTCTCACCCAAGGAACAATTGAGACTTGGAATATGAAGTGAGTTAGAGAGAAAAAAACATCATAGTTACGTTAACATTAATTAGAGGCATGCAACAGATCCCAAAGACATCCATAAACAATAATCAAATACTTGATCATTCAATACATAAGCAATTGTGTGACATAACTATAGATCCATGCACATCATATCATATTACAATAGAAATAAATTTTAGGGACCAAACACTTCTTTATATTAGTAACTCCAATCATTCCAAAATCAACATATATCATAGGTCTCCATAAAAATATCTTGCACAACAAGATATGACTCTAAATGACCTATTACAAACTCAAACTCATGCTGGGAATGCATCATGACTATCAACAGATAACATTACATTAGCTACAGGGCCAATCTCTATACTAAGCAATACTATTGACAACAATAAATATGATCAACAATGATTATGAAAAACCACACTTAAGACCAATTATTTCCCATTACATGGCTCCATATTTATACTTTTTCCTTGGTTTCTTCTTGGATTCTTTACCTTGCTACTTTTTCTTGCATCTGCTCGAAGCTCTTGGAATTTTTCATTGCTCATTCAGCTGACACATGGTGCTTTTGGATATTCTCAATACTATTACACTTTTAGTTAGTGATCCATTCTTCTAACTAATTTATGTCGTTTCGAATCTTTCACTGACATGCTACATTTTTTTTTTCAAAATATCGGTATTTCCAAAAACAGAGGGCCCAACAGGCCTCAACCACAACCATTGACTTACCCTGAGTCAACCCTACACTTACTTACTGGGGATCCCTTCTATTGGAGGGCCCAAATCTGGGATGAACTACATTACTTGCTTGTGGAATTTTTCATATTGCTTCACCCTATCCTACCACTTCCACACCAAAATTAAGCCCCCGGCCACAAAAAATGCCTGCACAACTGCAACATTGGGCTCCACAAGCTTAGTGGCCATCAGTGTCTGCCACTCACTCTCTATAGCCAAATAAAGTTACGGCAACTTGACATAGATATCCTAAACCACATGATATAAATAATTGAGTTATTTATTTGCATCTCGAGTGGCCCCGTACATTTCGTAAAGTTTCTCATCGACTTCTTCAATCTCCATGAACTTTTTCTTCTTCACAATGGGGTCAATGATCTCTTGAGCCTCCTTATTCATCTATTAGATTTGAATCCATAGGTATTATATGGTCGTGTTCCTCTTTTCCAAAACACCGACCCAATCATTGACCATCTTATATCACCAACTGCACTCACTAGCTCGACGATGAAGGGAAGAGAAAATTGTGTCTCCCTCAACAATGACCTGAGTGATGTTTTCGAGCATGGCCTTAGGTTTTTCCTGATCCTTAAGATGATTGGCTTCAAACTTTTGTTGTAGAGTGTATGTTCTCCTTGATAGGTGTGACCATGCTTCAGCCATAAGCTCAACTCGGTGCACTGGCGCAACCGGGATAATATCCTTAGGAAGCCTAGGAGCAACCCGTCGGAGTCTAGGCCATACCTAGAGAAATTTGTCTGAAATGACTGCCATAGTAGACTTAGCATATGTGCACAATCCATGCTCATTCTCTTTATTTGATGACACTATGACTATGTCCTCATGCAATGACTATGTTTTTTGGGTGAGCTCTTCATTTTTTTGCTCGACCAAAAGGATCTATTTCTCAAGGTGATCAGTGGAGGCCCAGATAAGATGAAAAATCCATGGTGTAGACCAAACTTCTAGCTCTCCATTGGTAATATATGGATCAAGAGGAATTATTGAAGCAAGAGGTTGGCCACTGGAGACATATTGTTCAGAAATATTGGGGGTGCCAATGCCATCAGTACTAGGAGAAGTATTTTGGAGACTGCATGCAATCCTATCCTAGACCTCTTGAGGAAGTGTCCCAATCATATTTGTGTTCTCTAGGAAATTTTCCAGTATTGTGCAGTAGTATTGTGGATCTTGCATCATAGGCACACTATTTTCTTTCATTGAGCTTGCACTGTGATCAGAGTGAGTGTCCTCCTAGGTGTCCATAAAGTCATTTGGAGGATCTTGACTCATTTGTTCCGACACTTCAAAAAAATTTTCAACCCATGTAGAGAGTACAATTCTAGGTTGGGTGTTAAGTTGTATATGATCCCATGGAATTTGAGGAAAGGGGGGAGGAATGGGGATGATGGTGCCTGTGGTTTTGGAAAAGGGGTCGATATACTCTATCCCAGTAGTGTTAATATAGGATCAGGAAGGGGATGATGGAGTTGTGGATGGGGTTGTCACAACCGAACTAAGCGATGGATGAATTAACTCCTCTTGGATGGGCGTAGGGTGGGTTGTGACTGGGGGATCATATAGAATGGTGATAATGGGAATAAAGGATGTGATGGGGGTGGTAGTACAATTTTTTGGGGGGATGGAAGAGATATAAATGTCCTCGATAATGATGGTGTCTTTGGTGGAGGTGGACAGAGAGTCGACGCATGGTTTCTTAACTGGAAAATCAACAGTAATGGATTTGCATAATTGCTTACCTGATATTGTGGCATCATCAGGGATTGATGGGAACACGAGTATAATATTCTTGGGTAAATTATCCTCTTAATATTCATCTGCTTCTTCCTCAAAACCTGAAGGCGTATGCTCTCACTTCATGTCGGGGCCTGCACCATCTGTCTGTGCAGGAACTGGTTGTTGTGAGATGGACTACATTGAATATGAGACACCTGATTTCTTGTTTTCTCTTGTGAATCCCAGCCATGTAGTGACTTCCTTATCCAATATGTACCCATCTAGATAAAATGACAAAGGGCTCATGTGAAACAATGCCTGAGTAGCACCTTGAGGTCACACAATCGTACTATCTTGGTGTTGTTTATTTAACATCAGTTGTGGAATCCTTGGCCTCTGTGTAGTTGTGATGAGGTTGTTGTGCCATTGAAAAAAGGAAACATCGTAGTCTTTTGCATGAGTGATAATAGTGAAAATGTGTCAGGGGTTGAAGAGCTTGGAAATCCCGATGTCGGGGTCAGAGGACAATGTATGCCTTGTTGGTGCCTTTCATTTCCATTTCACAAAAGCGACCAACACATAACCATAGATGAAGTAGGTGTCTCTCTCATGCACATCAATGCACTCTTGCAACATTTCCATGAGTAGGTACTTACACCAATTGAGTGGTGCTCCTATTTTTGAGAACTTAGCCATTGATATAACATTGAGCGTACATTCTTCTTGGGAGTAATTATTCATGAAATTTCCCACGATTAAATAGCAGGCACAACATAAATGATCATCATTGAATGACTCAATGAGTGCTCCATGACCTCCTTTCCTGGTTCCATATTTGTTGTAGAGGCAGATTTCTCCCTTCTAGCAGTCGTGCTTCCCTGAACGCTGGAAGCCTTGCATCGCATCTTGGCCCTCCATAGATAAGTCAGTCAACTTATGAATCTCATCCACATGGATGGGATAGGCCTTATCCAACCATAAGGCACCATTGTTCACTCAACTAATGATGCATTTTGTGCACCGTGCAACTTCTCCAATAGTTCCAAACACAATAAGTTCGCACAAGTTCAACAAAGTCATGTCTCAGAAGGGTAGGAAGGATGGTTTCCACTCCCATTGCAATTTTCCAGTCAGAAGGGATCAATAGTCCAGAAAACACATGGATATCCATATGAGGGTAATGTGAGGCATTTGTGAGGTTAATTTCGAGCAATCATGTTTTCTCAATGTTTCTGTGAAGATCACCCATAGCTTTAACCCGTGGACTATGAATTCCACTAGAACAATGACCTTTGGAAGGAATCTCTAGTCATAAGTGTGAACCATACTGACATACCTATGCTAGTAAAAAAATAATACTGGGGGACAAAGGCATTGGTGTAGGATCACAAAATGATCTAGGGGTTCCAAAGTGAAAAATTCAAATACTAACGAGAAGGCAATGACTTAAGGGGGGGAGACAAGCGCATGTTTATAAATATTAATGAGGAAAGTGATGCATGATGCACATGAACATATCATAAAGACAAAAACCGTGTATCTTACTATGCAATTAAAAATGGACATGGCCATCAATCGTAGCAATATCTATTTGGGGATTTGGGTAATAAAGTGCACAATTAGAAACACCGTAGTGGGACATCCAGGGGAATGAAAAATTAATTAACACATCATCAATTAGACAAAAAGGTATTGATAGCTGTTGGAACTTAAATGAATTGAATTGGAAATGATGGGAAGGGGACTAAAAAGGTACCAAAAACATTTAACAAACAAAGTGATAGCGATACATGAATTTAAAATTTGGAAACTAATAAATACCAAATGATTTGACAAAGACCTCCCTGACCACAAAGGTGATATCCGAGATGGAAAAACTGAAAATAACAACTGGACTCTAGTACAAGTGATAGTTGAACACACCACCATTTTTATGACGAAAAAGGGAAACATCAAAACAATTGAAAATCCTACCTGTTGTATTCACTCCCAATGATAGGAGTGCTACAAAACTTCTCTTATTGAGCATAAATGTAAGGATTCAGGCATGTGCCATTCACCCATCCTAGATAGATAATACCATCTATTTGTGCTAGTTTGATAGCTCCAGAGTTCTAAATTTCCGCAATGATGAAGGGTCCAAGCCAATGCATTTGTAGTTTCCATGGATGCTTTTGATACTCATTGTCATACAACAAAACTTAATCACCTTGTGCAAAATACTTAGTATTAATGTGCCTATAATGTCAAGCCTTCTACCTATCATTTTCCAAAGTATGATGAAAATATTCTAGAAATCAGGCTTCTCCCAATGCCAATAACTCTGTGACCCATTCCGCAACTGAATTGTCATCAGTCAGATGAGTTACTTGTGCAATATATAAGCTCAAAGTGATTAATTCAACTGGGATGACTACTTCTCTTCCATAATCTAGTTGGAACATAGTATACTTATGCAGCTTATTTGTAGTATTCTTATAATCCAATAACACCGCTATAACCCTTTCATCCCAATCATCCCTATTTGCAAAACATACCTTGGTTAACCCTCTCTCCAGAATCTTGTTAAAGGCTTTGACTGTACTATTTGCTTGTGGATGATACAGGATGATTTTGTGATGTTGAATTAGGAACTCATGGATGAGAGTGGAAACAACCTCATTGATAAAATGTGGAACCTGATCACTAGTCAAAGTGCAAGGGCATCCAAACCAAGTGATGGTGTTATAAAAAATAAACCTAGTTGCAGTATCTGTAGAGAAAACTTAGACTAGTTCCACTTCATTCCAACGAGTGAGATAGTTGGTAGAAATGATGATATACATTTCCTTTGAGTGCTTGTATGGTGTATTGATTGGTCCTATGAATTCAACTACCCGTTTCTCAAATGATTGAAGAGCCCGAAGATGATGTAATGGAAACTCATCTCTTCCCGTGGGCTTACCAACCCTCTTACAAACATCATAGGCCCTGACATAATATTTGGCATCTTTGAAGACATTCGACCACCAAAATACTGCTTGTAATATCTTTTATGTGGTCTCCTTCCCTCTAATGTGACCTCCCACAACCCCACTCTGACATTCCCACAGAATATCCAGTCTCTCATGGGAAAGCACACACCATCTAAGGATGTTATCCAGGCCCATGTGATACAAATATCTTGCGATTAACTAATAATCTAAAGCATGGACCACCAAGTGCCTCTTTTGAGTAGTGAAATATCCATCAACATAGTACCAATAGTAAGAAATAATGCAATGCCAGAGAAGTAATCAAGAATAACCTCAATATTAAAAATATTTGTAACTAGGAGTTGATCATCTACAACTCTGCCACTCTCGCCTGACTCTTATCGAGATAGATGATCATGGCCAACATTTAATTTTCTTGGCTTGATGATGACTTTAAAAGAAAACTCCTGAAATGACAACAACCATCTACAAATTCTACCTTCTAACACAGGCTTATTGACCAGATATTTTAGAGTTGAATGATTAGTAAAGAATTTAAAATGATCACCTAACAAATAATGTATAAACTTTTTCAAAGAATAAACCATTTCCAAACCTTCCCTTTCATTGGTAGTGTAGTTGTTCTTGGCCTGAGAAATATTCCTGCTAGAAAAGTATATGGGATGATCCAGATTTTCTTCACCAAGTTGCACAAGGATGACAATCAAAGCAATGCAATAAGCATCGATGTGAACATGAAATTCCACATTCCAATTCAAATATATTAAAACAAGTGTATTAATCAACTTCTCTTTGAGGGTATCAAAGGATTGATCACACTCTGGCTTCCAAATAAAGGCATCATTATTTCTTCAACAACTTCTCCAATGGGGAAGTTATGCTAGTGTAATTCCCAATAAATATGCGATAATATACAGTGTGACCCAATGTTGACCGTAACTATTTGGAAGTTGTAGGAGGAGGCATATTCAATATCGCAATAACCTTGGAAGGATCATCCAACACTCCTTCTCTGTAGACTATATGTCCCAACACATTTCCAAAAGGTACACAAAAGATACACTTCTTTAGGTTTAAAGAAATCTATAGTTGTTTTCAATGATCGAACATAAACTATAGTAAAACTACATTCTCCTTCAGTAGGATGTACACGGTTCAATAATCCATATATAATTCAAGGAACTTATGAATAAAGTCTAGGAAGGAAGAAATTACAATGCAAGAGAAAACAACTGGAGCATTCTTCATGCCAAAGACATGACATTATAAGGAAACATACCCCATTTTGTAGTGAAAGTAGTCTTTCTCTTATCCTCTTCTGCAATTCTAACCTGATGATAACCTAAGAATCCATGTGTAAAGGAGTACACTTCCTTTCCACCCACCGGATACAATACTTCATCACTGAAGGGGGTCTAAAAAGGATAATGTACACAAGATGAGTTCAAGCTTCTGTAGTCAATGCAAACTAATATATCATCGATACCCTTCTTACTCTGTATCATAATGGGACCAATCCACTCAGCTTCATCCATAGGAGAAATCAACTTGGTTGCTAACATTCTATCAATATATTTCTTAACCTTATCCTTAACTCTTAGATTTAGATGGTATGGTTTGTGTTTGACAAGCTTAGCATTATGTTTTAATTATATCTTCATTTCTCCTAAATCTCCCTTAATCCCATTAAGCTTTGAAAATATCTTAGGAAATAAATCGTCTCCCGCAACATAGCTTGGATCTCTGTTATTGTTTTCTCATCCCAATAATCTCCTATAGATTGCATCTTAGGATACTCCTTGCTCCTGATATTTACTTTCCACAACTTTAGAGGTTGAGTGTATGAGATACTGATGTCACTTGATATAGTATCCTTGACTTCTCTTGATCTCGTGGATTCTTGAAAGGTTAAATGTCTGAGCTCCTCCAACTCCTCAGGATCTCCTGGATATTTATTAACTTTACCACAAGCCATGGGTATTCATACAAGGGATGGATACAAGCTATACTCAATAAAATTTTCATGCTCAAGGTAGACTATAAGTGGACATTGAGGCTTAAATTCACTACTAAACAACATCTTCTTTATTTTCTGGAGCACAACTGTGATTTTAGGAGTCTTACTAGAAAATGCAAATTCATGGAAGAATTGATTCTGAAGAGTCTTCAATGTGTGCAACTGGGTTAAACTGACCATGATATATCTCCAAGGACAACATTTGACTCTTCTACTTCCAATCCTGTCCTAGCTCTTGTAATTGCAATAGTGAAAGAAAACAATGTTGTATAGCAAGCTTGAAATCATCTGAAGAAGAGATATTTCCTTTGTGAGTATCCCACCACTTGGTCGGAGAAGACTTCAGGGATAGGTCAAGTGTCGATAGTATCTACTCAACCATAACCTTATCCTCCATGTTAATGAGAAATCTGTGTATATCCAAGGTAACTATGGTTATCAAATTCCCAATCCAATCCAAGTAATATTGTAAGGTGTTATTCCATCTACTATATATGTTACTTCAAAATCTACCATAGTGCACACTCCATCCAAGTCTATTGTCACCCCTTTAAGTCGTCCAATTGGTAACACTTTGTGTTGATTTGCTAGTTTCAAATGGAAAGGTGAATAGCCTAATGTGGGTTCCCCCATACACTACCATGTCTTCTTAGGAAATGCATTTACTTCAGAGCATAAATCAAGTATGATATCTCCGATGTTGAAATCCCTAATGTTGGCATTTATCCCGAATTCCCTTCTTGCTCTTCTTCTTGTACAGAGATGAATGAATGTTTTCTGCTCTAATTTCCCTTCTACCTATGTGTTACATCTTTCTAGCATATTTTGTAATACCTTAACAGATGATGGATCATTTAATAACTTAACACATGATTGCAAAAAAGTATTTTTGGTGCTTATGTGTTCTAAAGGTTGTCCCTTACTAGTGTGGTCCATTAAAGATGCCATTTTTTACATTGTTGGATATTGAGTTTGTTGCGCAATTGATGTAGACACAATGTTTTCCTTGAGAAGCTCTTGTTTGGCCTCCTTAAATGTTTCCTTTTCTTTCCATGCATCAAACTGCTTATGTGGCTCAGTATTCTTCTTGACCCATTGGTGTTGAGATGGATCTTGTTTTGCTGCATCCACTCCTATCTTGGCTCCTCCTCGAGTAACTATATTGATGTTTTTCCCATCATCCCTGGCTTCTATAGAAATCCAATAGACATTATGGTTGTTCTGGTTCCTTTTTTCCTGAATCTTTCCAAAGAGTGTTGGGTAGTCTTCTGTGTCATGGTTTGTTGCGCGACAATACATACATGTCACAGGTGGAAGTGGAAAATACCTTGCACAATGTCATGGTTGTTGGAAGTTGTGGAACACTACTAGTCCTCTTCCTCCACCTCTGGATCGACCTCGATCTCCTCGTATTGCATTGTATTGGGGTACCTGGTCATATTTTGTGGGATTATACTATGGTTGCGCATTGTTGTATTGCAGCTGCACATAGTTGAATGGTGGTGGCACCTGGTTGAAATGAGGTGCATCTTTCCCTGTCATCATTTATTCTTGCACCCTGTAAGTGTTTGAAGTCCTTTCTCTCATCATTTCCAATGTTCTACAATCCTTATCATCATGACCCACTAATTTGAAAAAATTGCAATACGAAAATTTTAGTACTTTCTTATACTTATGCATCATTGGACAATAATATGGATCATGCCCATGTATCTTACAAATCTCGCACCATGTTCCTCCTTTTGGAAAGGTGTTTGGCACCCTTGTTTCCAAGTATTGCACAAAAGTTAAACATTTCTTCTTATGATGTCCTTTCGTCCTGCACAGCGTACACCAAACAACTTCTCTTTTCTCTTTTCCCTTATTCTGGTTCAGTTGAAAGATCAAATTCTTTAGATTCTCCTTCAGCTCCTCTATTGTTGGATTTGTCTGCTAATACTAGTTTTCTTCCAATTGCAGGGCTGCTTGTAGAGCCTTTGCCTTCTTTTGGAACTTCAATTGTCTCAAAGGATACTTCAAGTGTGGTAACAGTGAGTTCACAAACAAGTGCCTATGTTGCATGTCAGTAATTGAATATTTCAACTTAAATTTTAGATGTTTGAACCTTTTATCAATCTCCCAAATAGACTCACTTGGTTTCTGCATGATTTAAATCATTTCATTCATGAACTGGTCTTCTGAGCTTGGCTTCTGAAACTTGTTTACGAGTATTTTTTTCAACTCTACAACAATATTTGGTATTCCTTGTGGACTATTTACATCAAGGCTCATGTACCAGTCCAACACGTGGTCTCTTAGTGTGATAGCTAACTGCATTATTCTTGTATATTCATTTGTGATATGATTTTCTTTCAAGATATTTTTCTAGATGAATAAATGATTTTCAGGGTCCTCTGATGCCTCTCCCAGAAACTATGGTAATCTGATCATGGGATATTGTCCTGCCATTTTGAACTGTGTTGAAATACTTCCTCTGCGCGATGTAGATAATTTACTATTACTTCTTGAACTTGTTCCCCCAGTTGATTGTATTTTATTGGACCCCTGTCTTGTTTCTCCTCTTCCACTAAAATTCAGTTGTCTAAACATTGGTGTTCTTTCAAGTGTATTAGTTGCACATGAGGTTGTAGGTTCCACACTGACGGTGATCTGGACTGGAGTTCTACCTTCTATTCCTAACCTTGGACCTCTTGTTTCCTTTCATATGTTGCACACATTATTTCCTCAATATTATCCACAACCAGAAGATCCTCTACCTCTTCTTCATTGCTCGCCAAGCCCTCTCTGTAGACTATGACCCTCTTCTTGTTATTCATCTTATATTGGTAGGGTCTTTCGTTATGCGTATTTCCATATTTTTCCATTATCTACTTTATCTAGTCCTCTTCCATCATGATTGGGTCCATTTCCTCCTTCTACTTCCCCTTATCCATCTCCTTTTCCATATATCAACCTCCTATCAGTGCTTCCCCCCTTCACCCATGCGTGCATAGAAGTTTAGTTTTATGATTCCATGGTCATCACACCTTTTTCATACAATAAAATCTTGATTGAAGTATACAGTGATCTGATGTACCTACCTATGGGTCCCTTTAGAAATTCCCGCTCTGCAACAGTGTAGGAATTCGTGGTATCTATTGCAAATTCAATGATAAACCCTGCAAAAATATTGCCTAACCAGAAATCTATTGCGCACATGTTTTTTTTATTAACTTGTTGTAATTGCATGATCTCCACAATATGCCACTCTAGCTTTCTGATCTAGGTTCATAGGGTGGCTGTCCTTCAACCTCAATAACCACTCCTACAACATATGCGAGAAATAATAGAAAAATACCTCATGCAAGTTGCTAAACACATATTTTTCGAGATACTTGCGCGGTGTCAACTTAGGGTTTCTATTGTCCTTCTATGCTGATCTGAAATCGGATCCAGAAGCTTGACAGGGCTTGAAAAATGCTCAAAAATGAAATTGCTCAGAATGCGACGAAAATAGTACCATTGCGTCTGTCTCGTCTTCCTGATTCCGGTGGTATATTTACTTTGTCAAACGAGCTTCGTATGGAGAAGATATCACACTCTGTCTGAAAAGTCAAACAGGTAAAAAAAATTGCTGACTGTGCAGTTCGTATAGTCCATACGGACGCTGACGTGGCATGTCCATATGCTAACGTGGCAGGTTCATACAGGTGATGTGGCAGCCTCGGATAGTGACATGTGGCAGGCAGATTTGACATTTGGGCGTATAGTTGGACCTATCCCAAGGTGACACGTGTCACCACTAGAAGGGTGACACATGGCACGGGATGACGTCAGCAGCTTACGTGTCAGATGACAGGGCAGTACGGAGATTGACGTGGTAAGGCGATGTGGTCGAATCAACGACTGACATGTGGCATTCATCGATTGATTGGAAAGGTGCCACGTGGCCCAGTCGTGGGCTGCCACGTGGCACCCCGGTATTGGCTTATGGTTTATTGGTTCAAAATTATGGAGTCTGTGGGGTTCGACCCCTGGACCTCTCCCCATCGCATAAGTTTTAACATTATCCGCCCAACCATTGCACTGCCAATTGGTTCTTGTTATATATACCAATTCACATATATTTAAGTTTAAAGTTTGTATCCGTTGGCGGGGAGGTCGGGCCAGGGCTTAGCCCCGGCCCACGGTCATTTGACTTTGATATGACCATACCATATATGTTACGCACATAACGGTTGGCGCGCAGTTGAAACGGTTATATAACTGTTGGCTCGTAGTTTTGGGCCTACGCGCCATAAAGCCATGTGACCGGGAGCTGATCGGACAGGGCGCGCGGGGTGGTTGTAACCGTTAGGCCCGTGGGCCTATACAAACACCACACGACTGGGTGCTAGTGCGCGAAAGGGCGGGGCCAGCGCATAGCCCAAGGGCTAGCGCTTGGCCACATGGCCCATACGACCATGCAAAGGGGGTGCGTGCCCAATGTTCGGGGGCTAGGCCCGAATTTTAACTATAAAGTGGGTTTTTTCTAACTGATTTTTGGGTTTTAATTGTAATTAAGCCCATTTTTAATGTATTTTCTCCATTTTTGGGAGTTATTGGGCATTTTTGGAGCCTAATTTTTGGGAGGAAGTTGGAGATGAGAAACCAACTTCCCAGCTATTTAACCCAGGCCTGTTTGAGGCCATAGAGGGCATTCAGAGAATAATTATGCTGAGGAGAAGCCAAGCCAAATCCATTTTGAGGTAGAGAAGCTTTTGAGGAGGAGACGCTGTTGGACCATTTCTGGGAGCTCCGGACGTCCGTTTTGTGTGCCATTTTCTTTGTAGGGTTTTGGAGATCTAAAAGAACATGACCAGATTAGTCTTGTAGCCATTTGGCATTGCAGTGATGTACTTTTGAGAATTTGAACAG